>JARYGA010023674.1:0-49045 GCA_030545235.1 Helianthus tuberosus | reverse complement strand
AAGATTGTGAGAATGGAGGTTGGAGCAGCCTGGCACAACAAGAGGAAGAGGCTGCTGAATCCTGTGTTGGTTGAAACAGGAAGTTTATTTGTTTTTCTGTACATAAATAAACAATATTTTCAAAAACCCTAAAAATTGAAAATTTTAAAAACCAAAAATATGTTTTTATGTTTTGTCAAAAATTTGAAAAATCAAAAATATGTTTGTTTTTAAATTTTGTCAAAAATCAAAAATTACAAAAATATGTGTTGATTGAATATGCCAAAACCCTCACGGCTGAACAAACATGATTACTTTCACTAGATTGAAAAATGGTTTTCAAACTGTCGAAAATCAATGGGTTGTAAATCATGGGGGTAATTGTTGGTATTGTATATTAGATTTTTCTGCAAATCAGTGCATGAGAAGCAGAAAATGGATGGCGAGACAAAGCTATCAGTGTTGGTTGTCAAATTTTTTTTAAATGATTTTGCATTTTAGGGGGAGTAATATTGTTAGAAAATATGTTAGAAAAAACAAAAACATTTGAAATTTTGAAAAAGCCAAAAACATGATAAAATTCAAAAATTGAGTTTTGTGTAAAAAGAGGAAATGATAGTACATCAGTAGACAATTACAGTACGCTAAAGAATTGGAAAGTTAAAATGTGTTAAACGATCTCACCGTGGATGTGTCGGTAGATTTTTATACATTTAGTAGACTTTTTCGGGATATAAACTAAAATTCAAACTTGCTTATTTCGTGGGGAACACTACTTGGATATATAGGTAACCCCTTAAATCTCGTTTGAAGGACCCCTCTTTCTGAGATACTAGGCCTTTATGCTTAGTGATATCTGGGGTATTATTCCGGGACTTCGGCTAAATGAAAGTTCTGACCTAGTCTCCGAATAATACTTTTCGCATTGCTTGAAAAATAGCGCTGCCCTCAGCAAATTGATGAAACAATAAAATTGATAGTCATTGCTGTTGTAATAAAAGATCCTCTAAAGGGGACACACCAAAAGTCGAGCCGTCATCTCTCTGCTGAACGGAAGTTCTGACCTGAGCTCTCACGGTTTCGTACTATAATTTATCCCCTTACAGATATCATCTAGGTATACTCACCTGTAAGACTGAATATTGGGATCTGGATACGGGAGTATATTCAAGAGGTGGGACACACGAATGAGTTTAAGTTCTTAATACACCTAATTCGTATCCTGAATCAGTTGAAATTTGTGTGAAAATTTAAGTGGATCAGTATATCGACAATCTAAGTGAATTGGTTAATTCTTAATGTGTAACTAAGCTCAACGGTACTTGTGACTTGTCAAAAACGGATATGATCCTCTGACGCATACTCAAACAAAAATATTGTCTATAAATATGTTTGTACATATTTCTTTACTGCTTTATATTTTCAGAAAAATACAAAAAGATTTTTGATTCTGCTTTATTTTCGACAACCGATGTCTGAAATGCTGAATTTCAAAATCTAAGTAAGCTGATTGTGTTTCTGAAAATAAAACAAGTTCATTAATTTGAAACTTGAATTAAAAATCAAAAATCAAAAACAGTTTGTGATATCTCCAAGGTCATTAGTTTGGACTTGGATGATTAACTGTGAGGGATTTTGGATACTTAACACTGCCAAATCTGTAAAGATAGTTGATAGGGGGAGTGATTTAGAAAGTTGAATAGAGCCAGATTACGATTTCTGGAAAATTGAATGTTCAAAACGTTGTTACTTATAAATGTTTGAGAATTGCAGATGTTGTACCAGACTACGATCCCGAAAGCCGAGTCTAGGGGGAGTCTGAAGACGAGCTCAACGCAAGAGGAAGCGTGGATTCTAGAAGCCATGTAACTATCCAGAAGAGCTTGTATACGAAAAGCAAGGTGTCGATCCAAAAGCACGGAAGCTTGACGAAAGGGGGAGCCTGATGAAGAAAAGAGTCTACCGAAAGGAGAAGAAGCTGAAGCTGAAGACAGATCCACTGGGATTCTGTTCAAGAAGACTAAAAGAGAAAGAGAAGACGCTACAAGATTGACTGCGACAATATCCAAGGGGGAGTCTGTTAGTACACTTATGTCTATCACCTTCGTCAATCCGAGCCGTAGCGAGAAACTGAAGAAAACAAAGCTTTATAGTGTAATATCTAGACAAAAGGCAAGGTCGCAATATTGTAATTAATGATAAATCTCATTAAAAGCCAAGGCCTATAAATAGGAGCTTTATGTTCAGATTAGAGACTTTTGGCTCATTTGTGTTTAGGAGAGCTCTAGATCTAGAGAGAGAATCTAGAGAGAGAAAGTGATTCAAGGTGCTTGTTCTTGTTAGATTTCTAATAGAATCACGTTTATATTACATCGTGTGTGTTAGGTCGCGTTCGTGTACGGATTCCGCACGTCATACGTTCATTTCGCAATCGTTTCGGAGTCAAAACCGGTCCTACATTATGATAGGTTGCATGGTCAAATGTTAAAGATTCTCAAAATTTTTGGCTTCTGACCAAGTCTTACGGACCGCAAAGAGACCACCTTACGGACCGTAAGGTGGCTGATCTAGGCGATAAAGATTAAAAAGCGGATACAGACCGTAACGCCCTTAGCTTACGGTCCGTAAGACCTGTAACTAGGCAGAAAAATGGACAGCTACCTGTTCAGCCTGTTCCACCGCCTTAGATGAATGGTTTCCGAATTCAGGGGCTGCCCCAGTGGTTTTTCATGCATAGGGGAAACTTGGATTCATCAGGGATCAATGGTAGACTCATGTGGAATGATCTTGTGCAATTAAACTTCCTATATAAGGAGCCTTTGTTGCAACATTGTTCTTGCACAATTGAAAATCATTCTCGTACACTCTCTGGATCTCTCTGGACTTCAAGCAAGCTTCCATCAGCTCTAAATTCGTGCTAAGGACCATTGTGAGTGTTCTTAGCCTTCCAAATTCATGTTTTATTAGTTTAATGACCGAAAGTCAAAGCCGTTGTAATTAAGCTTTGACTTAGTGATTAATCACTAATGGTCCAGTCATTTTTTGAATTGAAAGTGGCTATGAGTTGGTAATTATGTGGGTAATAAACCCTTAAAAGGGCACCCTTTGATTTCCACTCTAACTAGGTCAATTGTCGGGTCAAACTTAATTATAAAAAGTCAACAGAAAGCTATTTTGCAAATAAACGCATAATTAACAATGTAAAAGCCATGAAACTTGTTTTAACACTTATATAACTTGGTAATTAATGTAAGAACATGTCTAAGCATGTTCAATCCGACAATTTTGAGTTTAGGCTCGGTTCGGAACCGAAAGTCGCAAAAGTAGACTTTGGCTTTGACTTTCAGTTCTGACCCGATTTAGCTTAATTAGAATATGCCTTAGAGTTCCATTAGGACCAGATTATAGGTTATTATAACCCTATGAGGTTATACAACTTGGTTCCTAATTAATCCGATTCATTTGCATGTTTCCGTTAATTGCTTAAATATTGACCATTATGCCCCTTTGACCTTAAAACGGTATTTTTTTTTAAATGTGAAAGGACAAAAACCTTTGTTACTGATTTATAAACATGTCTTAAAAATTTAACATCAATTTGAGCTCTAAATTAGGAGTTATGCTTAATAGCGTAATTTAAAAGCTTTTTATTAATTAAACGGCATAATTAGCATAAAGCCTATCTAAACCCAATTTTTTACACCAAACCTTTTACCCACTGATATAATATAATATTTTGGGATTTTTGAAGATTTTTATTTATTTTTAAATTGATCATGGCATAGGGTTCTTGCTTTGATTCGGTAATTGTCAGTTTTACCCTTTTTGCTAATAAAATGAGTTTTATATAACATATTGATACCAAATCTTTTGCTACTGATTTTATATGATAAATAAAATATTTTAAGCCTTCTGGGCTGATAAAAATCTCAGCTTCATTTATATAACCCGAAAATCGCTTAAAACTGACTTTTACGCGTTTTAAACGCATAGTATGGGTTAAAACTATTTTTGGCATATAAGACTTAATGCATACTGATTTTTTAAGTAAATCTTTATATTTTAACAGTAAGATAAATTTTTAAACTCAGATTTCCCATTTTGACCTTTAAAGCTTATGTGAAATGACCAAAATGCCCCTACGGTGCATAGTTTGGTTGTAAATGATAAATTTTACATATATGCAATACCTTACTGATATAACCTACTAAAATAAATATTTTTACTGATTAGTTTAGACCAGAACCTCAGATTATTATTTAACCTCTTTTATAATCTTTAAAATGACCAAAATACCCCTACGGGGCTTAATTTGGATTTAAATTCGTTTTGGGCATGATGGAAGGTATCCTACTGATATCACAACATATTTAAGGCATATTAACTTGTGAAACCTATATGTGACTCTTTTGGTTACCCGTTATGCATTTTTCGCGTTCGGTACGGTTTATGTGACTAGTTTGCATAAATTGACCGAAACGGGTCAAACCTTATCATTTTTATCTCAAAATCCAGAATGTGTTTAGTTTACCCATATTATACAAGTCTTCAAACTTGTCGGGTCTAAACCACATTCTGATCCGGTCTTCGCTTTATCATGCGTTTTGAACCGTATACATTTCTTTAAAACTAACCAGTCTAAGTTTAAACTTAAGTAAGACCCGTAAGGAATCTAATAGGTTATTAAAACCTTCATTCCAGATTTAGGAGCCCAGTAAAAGATAACTGCATTTGCTGATTTGTACGTCTGGGATAAATTTGTACAATTTGCTCTGGTAAATACTTTTAACTTATTTTCCCTCATACGGGCTTGGGGTACGGTACATAAAATACCGCTTGGTCGGGTATTGAATTTTTAATCGTATGAAGGTTAAATTATTGAGATAACCTGTTTAATATGTTTTGTTTATTCTAAGCCTTTGGGGGGTTAATGACCATGTCCTGGATATCCTCGGCTCATTCCTTGAAATGGCCACACCTTAACCACGGGGTGTAGGCATACATCTGCCGGTGCGTATGTAAAATAATGTACCCACCTGTTCGAGAATAACTCGATGTGGGATATATTATGTGGTGTATCTATTAATCTTTAACCTGGTATTCAACCCGGGCTACTGAACGTATAATAAACAGGTAATTCTTTTACAAGATTATTTTTAAATAATTATCCCAAGTTATAAAAGATTATTTGTGCCTTATGCATTTAAATCAATTTTCTTAAACATTTTCAAAATGAGTCGGTTAATTGTATTTACCTGTGTAAACTGACGTATTTTCCAAAAAGGCTAAGTGCAGGTACTAGGCGGAATAGGTTGGCTACTCCTAGCATCAGTAAAGAGTCTTGCAAGCTTAGATGTTTACAAACCTGTTGAACAATGTTCCTTTTAACTTTGATCCGCCTGTGGATTCCTTACAACTGTTTTTGTAATAATTGATATTACTTTCATTCGGTTTGTAATGTTTTTATCTTTCGACTTCCGTTGTGTACTAAACTGTGATAAATTGTGTATGATGATATCAACTACGTCACGATACTCCCCACCGGGCCCACCGGAAATACGTGGAAATATCGGGGTGTGACAGATCGAACAAGAACCACCCTAGTCCGGTCAATTCATTGTTCGAGATGGTTGTTCATGTTTAACTCGAAATCGGCTGTCTCTTAGATAGAATTCAGATCTTGAACTAACACATCACTAAGAAAGAGTAGAAGATCAGAACGAGCTCCGATTCTATCGGTATTGAGTGCATTGTGTTGTAAAAAGAGTTGAAAGAAAATTAGAAAACCATCTTTCAATCATTTTAACCATGAACATGTGAAGATCTATGCGAAAACATTTATTACTCATGTGGAAATCCCATCAGATCTAAGTCGTTCTTGGTGGAATGAAGCCAAACCTTGAAGTTCATAAGAACTCCATGATGACATCACCCTAGAACACCTCAAATACGGTGATTTCATGGTTAAAAGTTAAGATTTAAAGGTGAAAAAGATGAAGAAGTGTGTGTAGATCATAGAAGTACAAGATTTGAGTTGAAAACTTACAAGAATCGCGATAAATCGAAAGAAAAGAGGGCTTGAGTGAGCTGGTTGAGTGAGAGAGCTGTCACATCACAAATGATGTGACAGGAGGGTATATATAGGGTTTCCAAAAGAGGAAAGTGCAATAGTGTCGGATTGGTCACCGATCGAATGGCAATCCGATCGGATGGCAACCCGATCGGATGGCAACCCGATCGGATGGCAATCAGATTGGTTGGCCACTCGATCTAGGTGTCCGGCGCGTTAAGTTTTGTTGTTTTGATTTGCGTGTTGGGCGTTGCGATGCGATTCGGGCGAGCGATGCGATAGATTAATAATAAACACACAAATACTATATCTAACATACAATCACTATAAATAACTTGCGTTTAGCGTTGCGATTTGATTGCGATAGAGTTGCGATTGCGTTTTGATTAATCACCACAAAACATAAACGTAAATAAACACGCACAAGTAACACATAAGTAGCACACACACGTAAAACTATATCCAGAACGCATAATTCGAGTTGCAAATGCGTTTGCGATGCGATTAGCGATAAAGCGATAAAACATGCGATAAACATCGATTAAACCTCGATTATTAATAGATACTCCACATAATACAACTAAAGTAAATAAAATAAAAGATTCGATTACAGTCAAAGAAGTCAAAACAGTAGTTGAGCAAGGAGTAATAGATCGCAATTAGCAATCTTTTCTTCCTTTGACTTCAATCTTGAATTTGACTTTGACTTTCGAAACACAGGGTGTTACAGCCTCCCCTACTTAAGGGAATTTCGTCCCGAAATTAGGCCTTAGTCGTAACAAACAACTGCGGGTACTTCGCCTTCATGTTGCTTTCGAGTTCCCAGGTGAACTCTGCGCCGCGTTTACCTTCCCAGCGAACCTTCACAATGGGAATGCGTGAGCGCCTGAGCTTCTTGGTTTCTCGGTCCATGATCTCGAGAGGCTTCTCCACGAAGTGTAATGTTTCGTCCACTTGGAGATCCTCCAGTGGAACTTGTAAATCATGCTCAGCCAGACACTTTCTGAAGTTCAAAACTCGGAAAGTCGGGTGGACGTTGCAAATTCCTCCGGTAGTTCGAGTCTGTAGGCCACTTTGTCGATCCTTTCCAGAATCTTAAAGGGTCCAACATATTGAGGTGCGAGTTTCCCTTTCTTGCCGAATCTGACCACACACTTCCAAGGTGATACCTTTAGGAGTACGTGATCGCCAACGTCAAATTCAAGTGGCTTGCGTCGTCTATCGGCGTAACTTTTCTGACGACTCTGAGCTTTCAACAGATTGTCTCGTATTTGGAGGATTTTGTAAGTCGTTTCTTGCAGTAGCTCAGGACCGGTTATCTGCGAATCTTCGATCTTGTGCCATACAATGGGTGATCGACATTTTCTTCCGTATAATGCCTCAAATGGTGCCATTTGAATGCTGGAATGATAACTGTTATTGTACGAGAATTCAACCAAAGGTAATTATGCGTCCCAATTACCACCGAAATCTATGACACACGAGCAAAGCATGTATTCAAGGGTGCGAATTGTTCTTTCAGTCTGACCGTCGGTTTAGGGATGGAAAGCGGTACTTAGATTAAGCGTAGTACCAAGAGCAGATTGAAACGTCTCCCAAAGACGCGAGGTAAACCGTCTATCGCGGTCAGAGATGATGTCGCGAAGTGTCCCATGTCGACATATAATCTCATCGGTGTAGATTCGGGCTAATTATTCTACCTTATAGTCTTCTCGTATCGGCAGAAAATGAGCAGATTTAGTCAAGCGGTTAACGACAACCCAGATTCTGTCGTGACTTGATGGCGTGCGCGGAAGTTTCGTTATGAAGTCCATAGCTATACTCTCCCAATTCCACATGGGGATCTCGGGTTTGACGAGTAAGCCGGAGGGTCTTTGGTGCTCGGCCATGACTTTCGAGTAAGTCAGGCACTTCGAAACATAGAGAGCAATATCTTTCTTCATGTCCGGCCACCAGTACTTGTAGCGAAGGTCCTGGTACATTTTATCGGCACCCGGATGAATAGAGTATCGGGACTTGTGGGCTTCGTCCATCAGAATCTGTCGTAAATCGGTCCGCTTAGGGATCCAAATTCGGTCTAGATAATGGAATATCCCATTCGACGTATTCACTAACTGGGCTCCATCGTTGAGAATCCTTTCCTACTTCAAAGTGCGCTCGGTGAAACAAGCATGTTGGGCTTTGCGGATGAGAGTTTCGAGATGATGCAGGGCTTGAACATTATGAACACTATGCAAGTAGCTTCGTCTGCTGAAGGCATTGGCAACGACGTTTTCTTTTCCAGGATGATAACGGATCTCACAGTCGTAATCGTTGAGAAGTTCCACCCATCGGTGTTGATGCATATTCAGTTCTTTTTGGCTGAAGATGTGTTGTAGGTTCCTGTGGTCGGTGAAGACCGTACACTTGGTACCATAAAGGTAGTGTCGCCAAATTTTCAACGCAAAAACAACTGCGCCTAGCTCGAGGTCGTGGGTTATATAGTTCTTCTCGTGGATCTTGAGCTAACGAGACGCGTAAGTGATAACCTTGTCCCGTTGCATGAGAACGCAACCAAGACCAAGGTTCGAGGCATCACAATAGACAACGAAGTCATCGTTTCCGTTGGGTAAAGAAAGGACGGGAGCATTGCAAAGCATGTGCTTGAGGGTTTGAAAGACAATCTCTTGTCTGGTTCCCTAAACAAAAGGCTTGTCTTTATGTGTGAGAGAAGTAAGCGGTATGGCGATTTTTGAGAATCCTTCGATAAATCGGCGATAATAGCCCGCTAGTCAGAGAAAATAACGAA
Source organism: Helianthus tuberosus (assembly GCA_030545235.1). Classification (NCBI taxonomy): domain Eukaryota; kingdom Viridiplantae; phylum Streptophyta; class Magnoliopsida; order Asterales; family Asteraceae; genus Helianthus; species Helianthus tuberosus. The sequence continues at coordinate 40,208 of JARYGA010023674.1, read as the reverse complement.
CTTCAGACGGGTTCTTAGGTGTAACCCAACTCTTAACAACTTTGATCTTCGTAGGGTCGACGTGAATACCTTGACTATTGACAATATGACCGAGGAATTGAACCTCCTCTAACCAAAATTCATACTTGGCGAACTTGGCATAGAGTCGATTCCCTTGGAGTAGCTCGAGAACCAAACGTAGATGTTGCGCGTGTTTGTCTTTCGATTTGGAATAGATCATGATATCATCGATGAACACGATGACGAAGCGGTCGAGATAAGGTTTACACACGTGATTCATCAGATCCATAAAAACCGTGGGGGCGTTGGTTAAACCAAAAGGCATAGCAACAAACTCATAGTGGCCGTAACGAGTGCGAAAAGCGGTTTTGGGTATATCCTCCTCTTGAATACGTAACTGGTGATAGCCTGAGCATAGATCGATCTTCTAGAAACACGTAGCACCTTGTAACTGGTCAAACAAATCATCGATTCTGGGCAGGGGATAGCGATTCTTGATGTTCAGCTTATTCAACTCCCTATAGTCAATGCACATCCGAAACGACCTATCCTTCTTTTTTACGAAAAGGACTGGTTCGCCCTAAGGAGAGGTGCTAGGGCAAATGAAGCCTTTATCAAGTAATTCCTGGAGCTGACTCGAGAGTTCGCACATTTCGGACGGAGCGAGACGATAAGGCGCTTTAGCAACAGGATTTTCTCCAAGAATGAGGTCGATACGAAAGTCGATATCGTGACTCGGGGGTAATCCCGGAAGATCATCAGGGAATACTAGGGGAAAATCATGAATTACAGGTACCTGGTCTACCTCCTTAACTTCCTTTTTCTCCGCTACTACAATGTGTGCCAAGAAAGCTTGGTATTCTTTGCGGAGATACCTGCTAGCCTGGACACACGACATGAGTTGGAGTTTCTTCGACGCGACTTCACCGTAAACACACAATTAATCACCATTAGTGAGCGAGAAACAAATCATCTTATCGAAATAAACAACTTCAGCATGATTCTCGCGAAGTAAATCCATGCCTACTATAATGTCGAAACTACCGAGCTACATCGGAATAAGGTCGATAGGAAAGATGTGATTGTTGAGTTCGAGAATACAATCACGAAGAACAGAATTGACAGTGACGGTTCTTCCGGTAGCAACTTCAACATCGAATGACGAGGGGAGATGGGCGCGCTTACGATTTAGGAGCTTTTCGAATTCAAACGATACAAAACAGTTATCGGCTCCAGTATCAAATAAACACGAAGCATATATACCATTCACAAGGAACGTACCATTAACCACGTTGTTATCGGCTTGAGCTTGACGGACATTGATGTTGAAAGTACGTACGCGGGCTGCTGGCTGCTGTTGCAGCTGCTGCTGTTGCTGGGGCTGCTGCTGACACAGCCCCAAAATACCACATGCCGGAACACCGCAGGACGTGTGACATACCAGGATCCAAGCCACCAATCACATTGAACTATAATAAATATTTGAATTAAACATTCCATTCATTTCATAATATAATTCCAAGTCATAAGTTAAAAACCAAAGTAAACGTTCAGCAGAAGCATAATGTAAATTGTAAATCAACTGTTTCAAAAACAAGTGTTCAAAACCAATGAAACAAGTATCCAAGAGTCATGATCCATGACCACTCCAGCACTCCCAGATAGCAAGTCCATAACCAGGTACCTAACGACCTGCAAGCATGCAGACAAGTGTGTCAGACGACGCTGATGAGTTCAAAGTTTGTTAACATGTTTTAGTTACCAGATATCAGTATAAAACATTTCAGTGATTTGATGTTGTTATTAACTCAATTACCGCAGATGGCTCCAGATTATTTGCCCAAACCCTAATGCTCTATCATACATTGGTCAAGTGGTTAAGGTAATTAGTTCACGACCGTCCTCCCCGGTACGGTGTGAGGGTGCCAAACCTAATAGCGATATTAACTAATAACCCCGTTGCCTCCCCGGCAACCAATCGGTATATGATGGGACTTAATGATAGAAATGAGTGTAATAACCAACATCCTAATAACCCGATATTCCTCCCCGGAATGATTACCATAAGCCCCTCCCCAGGACGCATGCTTGGGAAAAAGAGCAGTGAACTCACCTTGGTTTGCTCAGTTTGTTAAGTTACTCGTTTCCAAGTTAGTCAACCAACCCTACCGTGGTTACCAATGAATATCAGTTTCTCAATTAGACAAGTCATTATTTTCACACAGATTGCATTTCTCACAAGATCACAGTATATCAGGTAGCCAATACACCTTTCTAATGCCAGTTCACATCTCATGTGATTGTCACATGTAACACATAACATAACAGGTGGGTTTGTTATACCAACTAATCGAACCAAGTTTCTTATTGTCATTGACATGTAACATGGATAGTGAACACACACAAGTATCTATCATCACTAACATTACAGGCACCTACTGTTCAATTCAGTTACTTACACGGCGAAACACTCCTTGTGAAGAAAGATCATCTTTCGTCGGGATGCTTGCCGACGAAGGACCCTATGTTTCGTCGGAATGCTTGTCGACGAACAACCCATGTTTCATCGATATGTGATGTGACGAAAAACTATATGTTTCGTCGAGCAAACAGTTACAGATCCAATGATTACAATTCGACATGTTCTAGAACCCTAATCATCATCAACAGTTTCACCATGATCATCGATCAATCATTCAGTTCCCACTTATCATCAACATGCAACAAGCGCCTTAACAATTCGCATACTCATATGATCATTATTATCATAACAATCATTCAAGTAATACCTACTTATCATTCTAACCAAACAGTAATCATGAGGACATACAAGAACCTTCAAGACTCCATCGAACTACCCTAACTACGTAATACGGTTAATGAACGATGAACATTACGCACACAAGATCCAACGTATTCACACATAATCATTACAACACAAATCCACGTATCGGATATAGATCCAACAAAACAAAACACTAACCTTGATACAAGATGAAACAATAGTAGCTAGGGTAATTAGACCAAGAAGACGATGCTTCAAGAGGGTTTGCTGCAATCGTTAGGTTTAGAGGGAGTCTAGGGTTTGTAGTGTGTCAATTACGTGGTATAATCGGACTCTCTAAGCAATATATACTCAAGTCAGTGGATTGGGCCTCTCCTGGGCTTCGATGGTAACTGGGCCGGCGAAAGACCCAACGGCGACGAAATCCATGTTTCGTTGACCAAGCCAATGACGAAACACTTCATGTTTCGTCAGACAATTTTTTTTCGTCGAGCAGTGTTGTGAAAAGAGTTTTTTTCATTAAAGGTTTTTATTAAATAAACAATCATTAACTACCAAAAGCATTCCAATATAACACACATAATACTATGTAGAACGAAATGTAAAACAGGTGACACGTAAGGGAAAGGTCTTGAAATCTCGGGTTGTCACATCATCCCCAACTTGAAAGAAATTTCGTCCCGAAATTTGATAAGAAAACCAAAATAGCAAGATGTTAGATCAGGATGACTGTGGATTTTCTCCAGGTGCCACAGCTGCTGTTGTAGCTCTTGCTTCACCACTCGATTCGGGCACATGTTCGCGAAGTGGTTGGGATCACCACACGCAAAGCAAGCTCTAGTATGGACCGCGGGTGCAGGAGCCGCTTGCTGGCCTTGAGGAGCAGGAAGTAGAGCTTGTTAAGCAATAGCTTGACCTTGAGCTGGAGCTGGAGCTTGACGTGGACCTGTATGGCAGTTGGCGGTGAAGTGGTCGTACATGTTGAAGTGCACGCAGTATCTGCAAGCGATTCCCACTGAGTGGTGATAAGTACAAGTAGGGCAAGTCGGGTGAGGACTAGTATACGCACCCTTGGCCGGTGGTGTGTTGGTAACCTGTGCCGCTACTTGGCGGTGTTGAGGCTGCGGGTGAGCAGGAACTGATTGGAGCGGGGCAGCAGTGGTGACATCGCAATTTTTGCTACTGTTGTTGTTGTTCTTCCTCTTGTGACGGGAGGACTTTGAAGACTGCAGAGCGGCGGCGGTTTCAGCGGTTGCGGCAGTGGTAGCTTGATGCAGATTCTTGGAGGCCTTATCCCAGTAGCCAGACTTGGCTCGCTTATTGTTGATCTCAGCAGCGAGTAAGAAGGTTTCCTCAATTGTCGACGTCTTTGCAGCTTGAACGAAATCAGCCACGTAATCCGGAAGAGCACGGATATACTTTTTGATGGTGATTTCGGGCGTAGTAACTTGGCTCGGACAGATTATGCTTAGCTGCTTGAAGCGAGCAGTCAAACCAGCGTTGTCTCCATCTTTCTGCTTGATATGCCAGAATTCGTCCTCCAGCTTTTGGCGCTCGTGGGGAGGGCAGAACTCTTGCATCATAACGCCCTTCAACTCATCCCACGTCACCCCGTAAGCTGCATCATTTCCGCGTTTGTTTCTCTCGGCAGTCCAGTAATCTAGAGCTCGGGATTGGAAGACGCCAGTTGCGTTAAGAGTACGGAGATTATCAGGACAGCCACTCTGGTGCAGGGTGACCTCGATCGAATCAAACCATTGGAACATGGCCGTAGGACCATCTTAACCAGTAAATTCCTTTGGACCGCAAGCTTTGAACTGCTTGAAGCTAAAAGCAGACTTTGGCGAATCGGTCCGGGACTCTTCAAACGACTTGCTAGCGTTTTGATTCAGCTCACTAACTATTTGGGGGATAACTTTCGCCATTTGCTTAGCGACGAGGGCGGCGATACGTTTTTCATCATGGTTGTGGCGAGCTGAATGGGAATGAAACGATCCAAATGACGACATTGTCTGCAATAGACAGCACCATAGGATTCAAAACGCTATATAATCGAATCTCACCTCACACGTACTACTACTAAAGCTTAGGAACACATCAACCATTCAAACACATAATCACATAAGCATACAATCACAGAACACATAGGCATGTAGGAGCACGTAAGCACGTAAAGCACATAAGCACATGAGGCAGTCAGAACACGGAAACCTATCAATCAAAGTTCGCGCGTTCGAGAATAGCGATTGCGATTAGCGAGCTCACGGCGAGTAATATAGCATTTGTTTATCCACAAGTAGCCGCGATTTGTTAACGTGGTGTGAATTGTGTGTGTTTTAGCGGAGCGAGAAACATGGAATCGAAACCATCAGTACCACCGTACTGTTTATCTCAAAACGCTAACAAATAAACACATAAAACACATAGATTTCACATAAAATCGATAAATCACAGAGTTGGCGGCGGCAAAATCAAGAATCAAACACATAAAATCGAAGAGATATTGTCTTGGGTGTTTTAGACGTCGACTACCCAAAGTGATTCGACTATTCACAAGGACCTTATGTGCACGCTTTGGCCTTCTGGACTGTGCTCTTGCCTCAATTTGGGCGATCGGCACGCATCCTTCCAGTTACAGCGTGACTTCAAGTCATTGGAGGCCGTCGAGACTTTGGTGAGAGTGTTATAAAACCAAAATAAAACCAGAACAAGTCGTCAAGGTTCGGGTTTCACCCCTGACTTAACAACTTCGTTCATGTTTTGATAAGATAGAGAGGAAATTTTGCGTTAAAGTACGGATTTCACTCCTGATTCAACGCAAATTCTCCTATTTGTAGATAAAAATGCGGGTCGAACAAGCGATTTAGTCGAGAGTTTGCGGTTTTCAAACCTAATCTCGACCTAATCACTTGCTCATTTTGAAAATAGTGCGGTGCGACTTCGTTAGGGAAGGCAGTGTGATAGTATAGCGCAAGTGCGAGTCGATCAAGAAATAGCAATAAGCTTGTACGGAACCCCTAACGGGTTCGCACAAGTCGGTATGTTGGTACTTAGACTATAGACTAGGTCGTTTCTAAGACATCGACCCGGACTAGGTCGAGTCTTGCCTAATTCCCTATAGTTATGACTCTGATACCAATTTGTCACACCCCAACCGATGACAAAAACATCGAGGCACAACACTGAGCAAAAAAGATTGTCCAGGAGAAATCCAAAACAACTATCATTACCGAATATTTAACGTTAAGTCCCATACCAAAACATATCCAGCAAAATAATTATTACAGACATAATATCTCAAAGAAAATAAATTGTTTCGACAACTCAGAATTTAAATTGTTTGTTTGTTTCTAGACTCTCATTCCTACTTGATTCCACAAAAGCAGGCAAGCATAGCATCCTAAGCACCTGTCACATACGTTAAAGTAAGGTCAATACACATAGTGTAAAGGTGAGCATACAAGTTTGATATAGTATAATAGAGTTTGAAATAGTTTAGGCGTAACCAGCATGTAACATGTACAAAGTGAAGGCAAGTAGGTTATCGACAGAGAAATATGCACAGACGTGACTGCGAGTTGTAGAATGCGCAACACATATCCCCACTGGGACACGTGAAGTAAAGCCCTTAACAACCCCTGTCCACGACAGGTGCTGAGTCCAAACTATAGTACTATCGTTGCTAAGGTGTCAGGCAACAATCACTGTGTTAAGATAACATACAAGCATTCATCGAATAACATGTAGCATGCAATAACGGTCAGCGTATAAATAGTGTTTGCGTTGTGTGTAGATTGTGATTTAGAATAAGTAACGTATGTAACACCCAAAAGTGCGTAAAGCAAAAAGGGTTCGAGTATACTCACAGATTGTGTTTAACAAGTAAACGCTCTCTTGGATTGAAGGGAGCGCTGAGAGAGATTAGCCTAAACAGTTAACGGTAGCATAAACGATGAGCGGTGCATAAAACGGTGCAATGTATTAAGTGTCGGATGTCAATCAGTTCGGATGGTCATCCGATCGGATGGCCATTCGATTGGATTGACATTCGTTGGTAAGGATGTGTTTGTGTATGATGGCTTTGAAGTTTTTTTTTGTAGCATTTTGAAAACAGAGAAGTATCTCTACCCTTCAGGTCGATCGATCGAACGGCGGTTCGATCGGATAGCGATCCGATTGGCATGACACTTAATGAGAACAAGTTCACAGCAGGATTGTCACTCGATCGGATAGCAACCAGATCAGTTGGTAATCCATTAGTTACTGATGATCTTTGAAAATATGAAAATGATTAAGTGTCGAAGTTCCAAACGTCACATGGTCGGATGGTCGTTCGATCGGATGGCTATCCGATCGGACGGTAATCCGTTCAATGTTCAGAACCTTGAAAGTTTGAATGAAAAGTTTAAGTGTGAGACCAAGTACAAACCGATCGGATGGCAATCCGATCGAACGGCAATCCGTCCCGACGGCCTGATCGTCTTGGCACTTGATTGTTTTGATGGTTTTGCAGTTTTAATCGAGATGGTCTGACAACGTATTAAACAACAGAAACCCCATCTTGATCCAAGTGATCTGATTGAACAGGAACCACCCCAGTCCGATCATTTCACTGTTCGAGACGGTTGTTCATGTTTAACCCGAAATCGATTGTCTCTTAGATAGAATTCAGATCTTGAACTAACACATCACTAAGAAAGAGTAGAAGATCAGTACGAGCTCTGATTCTATCGGTTTTGAGTGCATTGTGTTGTAAAAAGAGTTGAAAGAAAGTTAGAAAACCATCTTTCAATCCTTTTAACCATGAACATGTGTAGATCTATGCGAAAACATTGATTACTCATGTGGAAATTCTTCAGATCTAAGTCGTTCTTGGTGGAATGAAGCCAAACCTTGAAGTTCATAAGAACTCCATGATGACATCACCCTAGAACACCTCAAATCCGGTGATTTACGGTTAAAAGTTAAGATTTAAAGGTGAAAAGGATGAAGAAGTGTGTGTAGATCATAGAAGTACAAGATTTGAGTTGAAAACTTACAAGAATAGCGAGAAATCGAGAGAAAAGAGGGCTTGAGCGAGCTGGTCGAGTGAGAGGGCTGTCACATCATAAATGATGTGACAGGAGGGTATTTATAGGGTTTCCAAAAGAGGAAAGTGCAATAGTGTCGGATTGGTCACCGATCGGATGGCAACCCGATCGGATGCCACTCGATCGGTTGGCCACTCGATCTAGGTGTCCAGCGCGTTGAGTTTTGTTGTTTTGATTCGCGTGTTGGGCGTTGCGATGCGATTCGGGCAAGCGATGCGATAGATTAATAATAAACACATAAATACTATATCTAACATACAATCACTATAAATAACTTGCGTTTAGCGTTGCGATAGAGTTGCGATTGCGTTTCGATTAATCACCACAAAACATAAATAAACACGCACAAGTAACACATAAGTAGCACACATACGTAAAACAATATCCAGAACGCATAATTCGAGTTGCAAATGCGATTGCGATGCGATTAGCGATAAAGCAATAAAAATGCGATAAACATCGATTAAACCTCGATTATTAACAGATACTCCACATAATACAACTAAAGTAACTAAAATAAAAGATTCGATTACAGTCAAAGAAGTCAAAACAGTAGTTGAGCAAGGAGTGACAGATCGCAATTAGCAATCTTTTCTTCCTTTGACTTCAATCTTGACTTTGACTTTCGAAACACGGGGTGTTACAATTGTCTCTCATCGGCTGTCGAATCCACAATATCTGTGAACAACAACTGCTAGCCAAGAGGTACCCAGCTTCACAAGTAGAGAGAGCAACCGTAGTTTGTTTCTTACACTGCCACATTACCAGACGAGTTTCGAAGAACTGTCAACCAGCAGTTGTAGACTTTGCGTTCAATTTGCAGCAGCCGTAATCAGAATCCGAGTATCCAGCTCGGGTGAAATCATCGTTCTTCGGGTACCACAAGGCGATGCTTGGTATCGGGACCTCCAACACACTGTATACCCGTAATTTCCATGAAACGTTGAGCTCGTCTGATTATACTCGCCATGCACCAACGGATATCGATCAATTTCATTTCTTCAGGATCGATTTGACCGTATTCCTCCTTCGTCATGTTAGGGTTTCCAATTTTCCCCGCAAAGAGACTTTCGCGGGATTCCAAAATCGATGTAAAGAATATCATACGTTGCTTAGCCGCGTCTGCACTCATGCTTTGTGAATTGTTAAGGTTTACGACTATATGGCATTGAATAATGTTTGGATTGGAATTGTTCTTATTTGGATGACTGTTTGAAGCATGAGATGACTGAGTGTGCGGAGTTGACGGTTTATCTGAAACCACTGCTAGATGTACTACTCTGTGGTGATCCAGGTGAGTTTTCAGCACTGAAAGCTATACCGATTTTGGGAGATTGAACATTCGACATTATCCTTCCTTGATAATACAAGTTCACATCATGTTGAATGTTCGTGTTGTTCATCTTGTTCTGCTTTCGTTGCTCTAGTTCGTGACTTTCAAGTTTTTGGATTAACTTGTTTAAGTTCATAGTCTCAAATTCAAGCTTGTTCTTAAGGATCATTACGTATGTAGACCAGTCATTCTCGTTTGGAATTCTCCCAACATCACTCAATCATAATAGGGTGATACTTTGGAATTCTCCCAACATCATCATACATACAGGCTTGTTTGATTGTTTTGCTAGCCGAGGTGAGTACATAGTTCCCCCTTTACTACTATTTTTACACTTTTTGGGGTGTTTCATGTGTCCATTATCAAAACACACTATCTTATAAAACTACTTTCTCAATTCAATTCCATGGTTTCTTGCTATCTTATCTACTATTGTTGTACTTGTTGGCCAAATATTTTATAAACCAATGTACATTCATTAACTCCATACAAGCTGAACGGTAGTACATGATAGATCTATTGGCCTGACAACCCATTCCCACTCCTTGACCTTTTTAGGGGGAAAACCTTTTAGGAATGATAGAAACCGACCATACCATAGGTTAACCCTTTGGGTTCCTACTACTAGTCAACTAAGGTCTGGATGTACCACTTATTTGTTAACTAAGTTATACAATTGCTATCTGATGCATGCTATGAATTGTGAACTTTTATCTATCTATTATCTATTATAAGTACTAACCCTATGTGCTCACCGACTTTTTGTTGACCTTTATTTTACACATGTTATAGGAAGTAATCCATGAAGATGCTTACAAGATATCTGATCGCATAGGATGCCGCCTGACATGAGGTCGAAGTCTCACTCAAATTTAATCGAATTACTACTAATAGCTTGCGGTAAGTGGGTATCGAACACAGGGAGTTTGTGGAATTTGTGTTATCGAAACGGTTTACTAATTAACTAAATTAAACTAAGTTACAAGAAAAGTAAATTCAGAATTTTGGTGATTGGTTTTAAGACTAAGATTAACTAATTAAATTGCAAATTAAAAATTGGTTTTGTAAACAGTTTAGGAGAAAGCAACCATCCTAGACTTCCGGTTTCAGTTGACATTCATGCTTTAATCCAACTCGAAAGAACCACATAGACATGATTCATGTGTAGTTACTTGTTTGTGATAAAAGGGAACTAAGTACTCGGATTACAAGAATGCGAGGTTGTTACCCAATGACCAGTTAATCAATATCCAACCCTAATCCATCCCATGATATCTCGATTGCCAACGGCACCAAGAACATGTGGTTTAGACTATGATCAAAGCATAGATTAACAATTTACAAGCAAGCATCAACACACCATAATAAACAAACAACCATTACAAGTCTATTATTCTAGAAATATGGATAAAAACACAAATGTCTCAAGCAAACCTTCAATCTAGGATGATCACCATAAGTTTAGCCACTCATGCCTTGGTAAATCATCATCAAACAACGATCAATGTTCATATGAATTGCCAAAACAAACCCAGTGTTAGAAATTGTTTTTCACCAAGAAGAACAAGCCAAATTCGCCTTCAAACTGCTCTGGAAACGGTTGGTAATGATTGGATATGAAAAGTCCTCATAAAAAGGGCAGTTACATAAATTCTCGCTGGTCGCCACCGTAAGCTACGACGCCTGCCGTAGCCTGCGGCGGCCAGTGGAATGCTACGGCAGGCCTCAACTGGACTACGGAAGAAATCAAGGTTCAATGATCACCGTAATCTACGGCGGTTGCCGTAGGCTACGGTGGAGCCAGTTTTTGTTTCCTTTGTTTCTTTGTCATTTCTTAAATGCTCCAACTTGTTTCCTCCAACTACGAGCTCCCATCCAAGCACTCTTAAACTACTTGTTCACACCCGTTTGTACCTGAAAAGCCAAGCACACCGTAGTTATCACATTCCAATAATTAACCGAATTAAGTGTGAGATATTTATAGTTTTATAGCATTTAAGGGTTGTCCTACGGACCACCCGTCATCGCCTGACTTAGTTAATATTTGAATTTGGTTTTATGTGAACAATTTGTCTATTTCTTTTTATTGGATAATTCAATTTTAATTTAAAATTTAAACTTTAGTTCCATGTGCTTTTAAACTATCTACCAAAGTAATGCCCCGATGCTTCCGCCTTCGGTTGGGGTGTTACACTAAGGATTGGAGTTCAATGGTGACACCACAACATCTGATTGCTGATTGGTGGCCTCATTCTCAGAATTATTCGAAGAAGTATTATCGACATGGACATAATATGGATCCAACTGCAAAGCTAGACCCGAAAAGTTACGCGCAATATTACTTGATTGAATCTAGGCAACATCAATCATGCTTGTTGCCTTGCCAAATCCTAGATCGGAAGCATTTCTACTTTGGTTTATCGAACCCTCCGCAATGGAAAATGAATCATTCATAGTACCCCAAATTATCATCAAAAGTTGAATTATGAACCTCTGGTGACTCGTTAATAAGAGGCAATAGTGAATGACATATAGACATTGAAGACGCGACCGTGACGAAATCAGTCTTATGGTCATCTATGGTCCCAACGTGGAATCTATTGAGCATTGCAGTAGTGAAGATCTTCCGTGTGATGAATTCATAACTCCAATGCCATGAACTGAACCACAAGAATGCTTATCATCGAATAACTCTATCATATACGGAATCCCTCATTATTAGATATCATGGGTGGAGATATGATAGGAAGTTTATTTGGCTAAGAAGGCTAGGAAGTGATCTTGACCATCCATTTAGTTAATCAAGGGCTAAGATTAAATCAGGGAAATTGAAGGGAAGAATTGAGTCGCGTGAGTTTGTTTAGGGGTATTCTAGTCAATCCAAGCCAATAGTTTCTCTCTCCTCCAATTCCCCCCCATTTTTTAAACGTTAATAACTCTTTCATACGACATTATTTTTTTATAAAAATTTCACCAAAAAAAAGAGCCTTTTTTTTATCTTTAAAACGAGTATACTATTGCTATATTTTCGAAAAAAAATTTCTAAAACCCAGTTGCGTAAAACGCAATGAAAAAAACCCAGTTGCGTAAAACGCAATGGAAAAAAACCAAAAAATGACATTTTTCTAAACCGCAATGCACCAAAAACACAAAGAAATGTCTTATTTGTAAAACGCAATGGCCAGAAAACACAAAGAAATGTCTTATTTACAAAACGCAATAGCCTAAAAACTCAAAAGAAAATGTACTTTCTAAAATGCAATGGACTAAAAACACATAAAAATGTGTTTTACCTAAAACGCAATGCACCAAAAACACAAACAAATGTCTTATTTATAAAACGCAATGGCCGTAAAACACTTAAAATGCCTGTTTTCTAAAACGCAATGGACTGAAAACACATAAAAAAGTGATTTACCTAAAACGCAATGCACCAAAAACACATAGAAATGTCTTATTTGTAAAACGCAATGGCAAGAAAACACTTAAAATGTCTCATTCTAAAATGCAATTGCCTAAAAAAACAAAAGAAAGTGTTCTCTGTAAAACGCAATGGAATGAAAACACCTAAAAATGTGTTTTACCTAAAACGCAATGACTAAAAACACTTCAAGAATGTGTTTTTCTAAAACGCAATGGCCAGAAAACACATAAAAATGTTTTAGTTCTAAAACGCAATTGCCTAAAAACACCAAAGAAAGTGTTCTCTCTAAAACGCATTGAACCATGACAATAGTTTTGTATGTGCTGTGAATTGTCTGTGCTGTGAATTGTCTGAACCAATGCAGTTTTCCAGAGGCAATTTACAGAAAATTAATTTTTCTGATGCATTTTTATTACAGCAATTTAATCGAAAAAAAAATTCTGATCTGAACCTTGGACCCCGCCAGGGGCTGCCGCCCCTGGGACCCCGCTACCAGGGGCGCTGCCCCCGGACCCCCGCCAAGATCGTAAAACGTAATGACTAAATCAAAAACCCAGATCATAAAAATGAAATTAAAGAATTTCTTACATGGATCGAAATGATTTCTTCAACAATTGACGAATTTTGAATGATTGAAACACTTATCAGCGCTCGAATCGAACGGATCGAGTGATTATCTTCAAAATCACCGGAAAAAACGAGATTTTGTATGAAATTAAACTGGGTTTTCTTCAAAAAAAAAAAAAGCTGAAGAACACGTTGATCGGGTGTTTGAATCATTGATTGGTGACGAAAATCGCACTATAATGTAGTGATTATTGAGATAGAAAGTGAAGAAATGGTTGAAGACGGTGGGTTTTGAAAATGGTGGGTTTTGAAGTTACTGAGTTTTGAAAAAAAAAAAAAAAGGTTGGATTGACTAAAATACCCTTTCTCTTTATTTTAAATGTTGTCACATGTCATAATCATATTGCTTCCTACACTTCCTAGCCAAAATAAACTTCCTATTTGATCCCCACCCTATATATCATATGGTATAATAGAAAAAATAAAATTTGGCTTGATAGATCCAATGGTCCGGATTGAAGCCCGCAAAACAAGGTAACATGGGTCGATATCTAGAAATTGTGAGCTATGGAGTAATGGATCATTGCTAAGGTTGTCACCATTCTTGTATGGGGATGGTATTGGGAATTGAATGACCAGCCTAGTGTAGATTTCCTCTATTGCATATTAGACTATGGGGTATAGGACTTGGGTTGGGGCGTGAGTTGGGGGAAAACACCCAAGCCACCACTCTGGGTGGGCTTGGGTTGGGGCGGGCTAGCAATGTGACATGGCGGACTCTCAATGGCGCCAAACCAAACTAGCCATTTCACATGCCCCCATGTGTCAACTTATGCCCCCAACCCAAGCCCCACCATACCCCACGGGCGTGGGTTTGGGTTTGTTTTCCACGTGTCAACTCATGCCTCCAACCCAAGCCCCAGTGCCCCACCATACCCCATGGTCTTAGGTAGGATTAACGAAATTGAATGAGAAATTGGTACCGATTGGAGATTGTCTTCCAATAGGAGATTCATTCTTTCAGCCTTAAAGTGCCAACAGATCAATGAAAGCAACAATGAAGTGAATGTTTAATTATTTCACCACTACACAATAAGATGAATATGAAGAGAATCGACTATGTTTTCTATTGATTTTTAAATAATTACAGTTAAGAAACTGGTATAGATAACACTAGAGAAGGGGATGGGAAGATCAGATACAGAACAAGATAGGAAAAATGAACAATCACAACTGATTAATAATATTCATTGCCCTGATCTCACGATCTCTCTACTTGTATCCAAACGAGGGTTTCTAATATGCTCTCACATACCCATTAACTTGCTGGGCATCCTGAATTGGGCTGCGAGGCTTGGGCCAGTTAATATGATTCATACACAGGAGTTGTACAAAATTACACAGATTACATCTCTTAAATTAAAATCGCACCATCTCTTCCAATTTAAGCACTTAAATTTCGATCTATATCTCACCCATATATACTAACTCTTCTTTAATGATCTCCAAAAGTGTCCCAGGCTCCCGGCATGAATGGATTTGTTATTAAGACCCTTTCCGTTTCACGCCTTCCATCAGGGGCGGATCTAGTGTATAACAAGGGGTAATGCCCGCTACCCCTTGGCGCTCCGGCGGTAGTGTAAAATTACTGTAAATTTTGGAAAAATTTGACGTTTTTTCTATTTCGTTACCGCTTATTTATAAAACGTTACCGCTTTGTGCGAATCCTAGATCCACCACTGCCTTCCATATCCACCAAACCATAGCATAGATAACTGAACCAATAGATTTTTTTTTCCAATTCTCTAACCCGAGACTGCTTTGAACCATATCCAACATCTGATTACAATTCACCGAGTTAGCAAGGGGAGGAAGCTTAAGCCAGACTAGAATATGCCACCAAACCATCCTGGTAACACGAAGTAATAAGATTATCCGAAGTTTCACTGGAATCTTACTGATATAAGACCATGTGTAGTGGTAAATCAAAATAATGCCCCCACCATGGGGCATTATTCGACACGTGTCATCCCAGTCAGCATGGGGCATTATAGCATAAAGTGGTGTAGTGGGACATTATTCCAATAACGCCCCTTCCAATCATTAAAAAGAATAAAAAAAAAAAAAAAACTTACACTTGTCAACAAAATGTCAGAAACTTTACACTTGTCAACAAAAAAAGCAAGTAATGCCCCTTCTAGTCAAACATGTCAGACTAAAGCAACAAGTGTTGAGCGTTTTAAATAAAACGCCGGGGAACTTTTTTTTCAAAAAAATAGAAAATAACGCCCTATGTAATGGTGGGGAGGGCGTTTTTGGGCGTTTTTTTTTTTTTTTTTGAATTTTTTTTTTTAAAAACGCCCCACTACGGGTGGTCTAACTAATACCAAGATTTCTTAGTCTTGAAGTAGTATAAAATATATTTTAGAGTTATGTCAAACCTAATTTTGGTTATGCTATTGTCACAAAAAAGTCTTTATTTAGGGTTTAGGTTGAGGCCACCAAGGGTTGAGCGTTTGGAGGATTAACACTAAATGCTTATTAAAATTCACATGTCGTAAGCTCAATGTTATATATATATGATGAAACTTAGCTTCCTTGACCTATATTTTTATCCTTTTCCAAGACATTAGTCTAAATCATACACACCTAAAATAATGTAATCCGAACTTGTACACGACCTGGTTAAACTGTTTCTTTAAATGAGTTTATCAAGTTACGAGTTGTGTAAATTGTTGTTATCAACCTTTAAACATGTTAAATGGGTTAAAGGATTTTAATAAGTGGCCCGTTACTCGAGTCATGTTTAATTAAATGGATTAATAGGTCTACTTGTTTAACTAAACATGTCAACTAAATTACGACCTGTTTATAATTTATAACAAGTTGAACAAATAATACAAATGCAGATAATTTTCATTTCCTATAATAAATTACTGCAACTACTATACAATACATGTGTTAAGCACCTGAAAAAAACATAGTTTTCCTTATAAAATATAATAATTTCCATGGTTTAAACAATAACAATGGCATTTTTGTTAATTTTTATGGTCTACCAGAGGTATTGGTATTTTTAATGCCTACACTACTCATCTATACTATATTTATTATCTATAATACAACTAGTGGTTAACCCGTCTCGCGTTGCGGGTGCGATGGTCCTAAAAACGTGCTAAATTGTAAGCAAACGACGATCAAAATCAAAAAAAAAATCATAAAACAAAAATGTGAATTATAGTGCCATGTGACTAGGGCTGTAAACGAACCGAACGTTCAGCGAACAGTTCGTGAACCGTTTGGCCGGGGAGTTCGTTTATGTTCGTTCGTTTAATAAACGAACGAACATGAACAAGAAATTTCGTTCGATTAGTTAAATGAACGAACATGAACAGAGGTCTCGTTCGTTCGATTGTGTTTGTGAACGTTCGGTAAGGTGTTCGTGAACGTGTTCGTGAACATTCGTTGATTTGCGTTCCGGTTTATGTTCGTATGTTTGTGTTTTAATTGAAGATCTTTGTACTTTCTTATATCTTATTTTTACTTTTTATATTATTAAACTTTTATTTATTTTGTTTCCCTAACAATTAAACTAGGAAACTCACTTTCACCTTGTTTATGCATCATTTACCTTTCATTTCTCATTATTTACATTCACGAATACAATCGACCTTCGTTCCACAGTAAGGGATTCAAGTTCGAGTGCTACTCTCTGGGCCATCTATCTTTATCCTTCGTCGCGTTCGCCAAATTTATTTGTGTTCGTTTGTGTTCGTGAACCGTTCGCGAACACCCTCATTTCCTTAATGAACGAACACGAACATAAAATCTCGTTCGGTAAGTGTTCATGAACCGTTCGTGAACACATTTATTTCCTTAACGAACGAACATGAACAAGGCCTTGTTCGTGTTCGTTCGGTTCGTTTACAGCCCTACATGTGACGTAAAACGTAAGCAAAGACAAACACAAACTTATACCACAAGCAAGCGTAAAACATAGAGAACCCCATTTTTTTACCGAGAAAGCTTAAAGACCCAAAACGGCTAATATAAGGTTTTTAGACAAACCCGACCGACTAATATAAGGTTTTTAGAAAATGACAACAAAAGTGACAACTTTGAAACTTAAAGGGATATGAAAGAAAACTTTAAGTATAAGACAAAAAATTTAAGGATCAAAGTTGACTGTCAAACAAATTTTGATGGTCAATATCTAAAAATAACAAAAGTACAATTTGTTTGTATCTTTTATTTGTTGTGCTGGACCCCACATTTCTTACCCATCTCTACGTGCTCTACTCTTACTCATATTTTGCCTTGTTAATTGCCAGACAATTTTGTAATTAATTTGCAAAAGAGGGGTATTTTGAGTACGGTTTCTAAAAACATAATTTATATGTTATATAGAGTAATTAGCAAACATGATGAATCATACTTTGACTTTTTGACTTTCCATTTTTTTATCCTTTTTGTATTTTTTTTACTTTTACCTCTCAGCTTTCAGAATTGACACTTTTTACCCCTTAAATTTGAAAAGACTTTGTAACCGAGTTTCACGTGTTTATTTTTATGTATGTGTCGGTATAAATTAAAGTTGATTTTCGTTTTGACGTAAAAAATTTTCGAAAATGAGTTGGGTCAGATATAATATGTTCTTATGCTTATTATTTGTACGTGTTTGGTTGGTTTACGTTTTGATGCAAAAAAAAAAAATTAGAAATGAGTGGGGTCAAATATAATACGTTTTCATACTTATATTTATGTATGTTTTCTTTGATACACATTTTGACGTAAATTCTGTTCGAAAACAAGTTTGGTCAGCTATAATACGTTTTTATTAGACGGTATAAATTCGAGTCACTTTACGTTTCGGCACCGTCACAACGTGTCGTACCATTCTTTAACTTAAAAAAACAGTATTTTTATGTGCTTATTTTAAGGTGCGTGTCGGTTTAAATTCAAGTTGGTTTACGTTTCGACGTAAATTTTCATTAAAGTTATATTTAAGATAACATTTACGTTTCCGTTTATAGTTAATTTAAAATCAGCCTATCCCGCTGTCCAACTTAAATGTATTTTTATGGTTTTTGATCAATGTAAAATATGTGTCGATATTCTTTTGAGCATATTTCTTTCGGTTGCTATACTGAACCAAAATAGACAACGATCGAAACCCGCAGCGTAGCGCATGTAATCTTTCTAGTTATAATGTATAAGGGAAGACCATTTCAAGAAACCCAAAACTTAAGAATTTTTTTTTAGTTTAATGCATAAGATAAACCCAAAATTGAGGATTGTTAGTCTTTCAAATACCAATTACACTTTAATCCTCCCATTTTAGTTATACTTTAATTCTCTCATATTTCACCAAACTATGGAGGTCGTTTCCACATGAGGTTACGCATTAGTCACCGGAAAGCGAAACCTGGCCCTTCAATATCTCTCTCTCAATGTGTTTGCAAGTGTTAAATGAGGTTACGCATTAGGTAAACCCAGAATTAAAGATCTTGAGGTAATGACACATGGTTAATTATGTAGGTGTATATGGATGGTTATACTATTCATTCAACTTGGTTTTGGTTTATTAATTTATATAACTAGTTAATAAATAGATAAAAAAATATAAATAAGCCACTTAATTTAGGGTTCTTTTAATTTTTTATTTGAAGGTCCCCTCTTTTTGAGCATGAATTATGCAGCATCCACATTTTTTCATGTTAATCACATACTCATTGCGCCTCTTCCACTCAAAATAATATATATATATATAGGGTTGAGTTCATTTCAGAACTCTAAATAACTACAGAACTTTCAGAACTCCTAATAAACAATCATTTTATATATAAGTTTTTGTATTTAGGATCTTTTTATCATTTATTATATGTATTTCTTTGATTACATACATGTTAAAAGTAGTTTACATATAATTAATTGCCAAAATTATATATATGTGTCATAACTAATTACCTATATGTAAAAAAACTAGTTTACATATGTGTAATTATAAAATTAGATATAAAAAATGATAAAATTACTCTTAACATGTATGTAATCGTAAAAATACACATAATAAATGATAAAATTATCCTAAACATAAAAATAAATAAATAAAAATTTTGTTTATTAGGAGTTCTGCGAGTTCTGTAAATATTTATGGTTCTGAAATGATCCTAGCCCTATATATATATAGGGGACCGCTAGAATGAGAACCACCTCGAGTTATGAGAACCGCGAGAACTACTTGATCCGGGGCGAGGTGGACCAAATTTTTTTTTTCAAAAACGTAGATGCATGTATTATAAACACATTCGTAAAAAAAAAAAATTTAAAAATGCCGTTTGTGTAGTTTTTTACACCACAAGTTTGTGGTTTACGAGTTCCGTAAATTAAAAAACTACACACACGGCATTTTTTTTAAAATTTTTTTTACGAATGTGTTTATAATACATGCATCTACGTTTTTGAAAAAAAAAAATTGGTCCACCTCGCCCCGTACGGTGTGGTTCTCGCGGTTCTCATAACTCGAGATGGTTCTCATTCTAGCAGTCCCCTATCTATCTATATATATATATAGGGGATGGTTCAAATGAAAACCACTTTTATTGTGAAAACTCGAAAACTAACTAAAAAAAGCCTAAAAACACACACAAAAATTTCTTTTTTTTTTCAATTTTTTTATAAAAATCGTTAGTTTTTATATATGAAAAAAAAAAACTTTTTTTCAAAAAAAAAAAAAAAAAATTTGTAGTACACATGTGTAATAATACACATATGTAGTATTACGCATGTGCACTACACAAAAAAACCTAAAAAAAACCTAAAAAAAAACCTAAAAAAAACCTAACCCCCCCTCCCCCAAAAAAAAAACCCCCTCCCCCACCCCCAAAAACCTAAACCCCCCCCCCCCCCACCCCCAAGCTAAAATGCTAAAAACTAAACCCCCAAAAAATCTAAAATTTTTTTTAATATTTTTTATGTTAAAATCGCTACTTTTAGAAGCAAAAAAAAATCTAAATTTTTTTTTTCTTGGAAAAGTAGCGATTTTTTTATAAAAAATATTAAAAAAAAATTTGTGTGATTTTTAGCTATTTTTAAGCATTTTTTGTTGTGTTCACATTGGTTCTCGCAATAAGAGGTGGTTCTCGCATGATCTTCTCCCTATATATATATATATATATATAGGGGATGGTTCAAATTAAAATCACTTTTATTGTAAAAACTCGAAAACTAACTAAAAAAGCCTAAAAAACACAAAAAAAATTCTCAATTTTTTATAAAAATCGCAGGTTTTTTTATATAAAAAAAAATAAAAAAACATTTTTGTAGTACACATGTGTAATACTACACATGTGTAGTACATGTATAGTATTACACATGTGCACTACAAAATTTTTTTTTTTTTTGAAATTTTTTTTAGAGTTAATTACATAGTTAGTCCCTGTGGTTTGCACAAAATAACATACTTAGGTACTAATAGTTTAAAATCACATTCTAGGGTATTAACTTTTTGTTTTGTAACGTTTGGAGGTATTAACGTTATTTGTAGTACCTAAGTATGTTATTTTGTGCAAACCATAGGGACTAACTATGTTAATACCTCAAAACGTTACAAAATGAAAAGTTAATACCCTAGAAGGTGATTTTAAACTATTAGTACCTAATTATGTTATTTTGTGCAAACCACAAGGACTATGTAATTAACTATTTTTTTATATATAAAAACTTGCGAAAATTGGTATGCAAAAAAAAAAAAAAAAGTGGGGAACCGGAGAACATTCTTAAAAATTTAACTTAACATGTTAAAAATTAATTTTTTAAAAATCTTTTTCGGCGCTTCTCCATATATATACTTGTAGAAGCATTTTTTAATAAAAAAATCAAAAACTAAAAATATTAAAAAAAAAACAATTAAAAAAGGCTAAAATTTGTTTTTTTAGAAAAAATGTTTTTTTATTCGACTAGTTTCTCCTCCTTTTTTATAAAGAAAAGCGCTGAAAATTTTTTAAAAAAAATTGATTTGTAACATGTTAGTTAATTCTATAAGATATAACTGTTTTTTAAACATAAACATGTTAAGTATAATTTTTAATAGTGTTCCCCCGTTCCTCACTCTTTAGTGTTCCCAAATGAACCCTCCAATATATATATATATATATATAGGGGAATGCTAAAATGAGAACCACCTCGAGTTGTAAGAACCGTGAGAACTACACCGTAGGGGGCGCGGTGGACCAAAATTTTTTTTCATAGACGTAGATGCATGTATAAAAACACCATTTGTGAAAAAAAAAAATGTCGTGTGTGTAGTTTTGAGCGCCACAAGTTTGTGTTTACGGGACCCGTAAATCTGGTCGGAAAATTTACGGGTCCCGTAAACACAAACTTGTGTTGCTCAAAATTACACCCACGACATTTTTTTTTTTGAATTTTTTTTTTTACAAATGTTGTTTTTATACGTGCATCTACGTTTCTGAAAAAAAAAATGGTCCACCAAGGCCCGGATCAAAAAGTTCTCGCGGTTCTTACAACTCGAGGTGGTTCTCATTTTAGCGTGATCCTATATATATATATATATATATCACTTTATTATATTAACTTGTTAGAAACTTCTACTCAAAATAATATAATACAAGGTTACTTGATCGCGTTTTGCGGTGGTATATTACCACGAGCACTGAATTTGTATCGGTTTGGTTCGTTACAGTATTGGAGTGATTGCACTCGGTAAAAAAATGAACACGTATTTTACATCGATGTTGTTCGAACGACATCGATTGGTTCAGATCGTCACAGAGCTGATATCGATATTCATTTATTGTCGCACACAGAATTGTATAAATGAAAGATTATCACTAGAAACCATCAAAACGAATATAGGTACCGGTATCGATGATGTTCGGTACGGTAGCGATACAATGTCACGTATCGAAAGCAAAAACAATAAAAATAAATATCGCTATAGAGTTGTATAAATGAAAAATAAATACCTAAAAATAATAAATAACCATTCATCATTGGTTTCAATTCGGTTTGGTATGACAACATATGATATCCATTTTCAATTAATTTTGAAAAGAAAACATAAATGTGGATTTAAATTTTTTTGAAAAGTTAACGAACACATATTATTAGAAAAAATAAATAAATTGAATGATGAATAAAATATCTTATAAAAATATAATTTAATGTTGAAAATAGTATTTAAAAATTGCAAAACTTTAAAATATTAGAAACTTCTAAAATATTAGATACTATTCATGAGGACTTTCGATTCATTAGCGGCGGGTAAAAGGTTGTTATCGGTTTGATTCATTATGATATCGGTATGGTATCGACACTTTGTGTATTAACCAAAAATAAAGTCATGATATGACCTAAATGATATCGACAAGTGTTTTACGTCGGTCAATAACTATACAAATGAATACCAGTAACGTTTCCGATAGTATCAAAAATGATGTTGTTCGATTGAAACTGACCAAGCATCGATTTTGCTAGGACGATATCACTTTGGTTCGTCACGATACCGGTATAGTACCGACACTCGCTATAGCATACAATATATAAATTATACTTTATACTGCTATCGAAGTTATCTAGATGATATTAGTTTAGTTCGTCAGAGTAAAGAACCACAAAATATATTTTTCCCAACAGATTTTAAACAAAACTTTTAATAAAACATAGATAAAATAAAGCACACTGCAACGACATATTAGGATTTTTATAAAATGTTACATTGTATTATTAGAATAATAAAACATGTAACTTTGATAACACGTACGTTTGTACTTTGATTATATGTTCATTACGACTCACAATGCAGTTACAATACTCATTTTATCGAGAAGTAGATAACACGTAGCAACGGCATACTCGAAGTATTATATGATCCACTTATCTAATCTAATACTAATAAAGAAATACATCTAATGACATCTAGCATATTTTTATTTCATTTATTTCTATCTAATGTCAATTAATTCATTTATATATTATATTAATATAATTATTGTATTAGATTAATCTCCAATATTATTAATATAAAATATAATATACCTAATATTATATTAATATAAACTAGGTTATAACCCCGTGTATTACACGGGTTAAGTAAATAAAAAATCAAATAGTTAATAACGAAGATTAACAATTATAAAACGATATTTTTAAGACGCTTTTCTGATATCCAAACAAAATTATGTGTCATGTATGATCAAAACTTAGTTTATATATATGAAAGCATTTGAACCATCTATTAGAAGACAGACTGTATCATCGATTTTCTCACGAGTTTTAACAGTCATGTGAACATACATTTAATAACCCAAGTTTTATTTAAATAATAGTGTTCTTAATTTATTAGTTCTAAAAAATGTTGAAATGTCCAGATTAGGTATATAGCAATTATCCAATTAGATAAACTTATATCAAAAAAATAATGTTTCAATTTAAGTTAATTAGATAAGTATAAATTATCGGTAATTATTAAATTATATAACTTTAAAATTTAAATAGTTGGACGTGAGTTGCATCTTAAAAGGATGGTTGTCTTTGGATAAATTTATTAGTATGATAAATGTAATTATTATTTTTCTTGCATTTAAATTTAAGAGTAAAATGCACGGATAGTCCCTGTGGTTTTGTAAAATAACACCTATAGTACCCAACTTTTGTAAAATGCACAAAGAAGGCGTGTATCGATGAGAGAGTTGGAGGTGGTGAGGGTGAGGGTGGGGTGGGGCCACTTGAGTTAACTTTATCTTTTAACATTTTAATATTTTTTAATATAGTAAGGGCATTAAGGTCATTTCACACTCACTTAACTGAGAAAACTAACCCCCATCCACTCCAGGGACCATCCGAGTAACAAACTGTCAAACCATAGGGAGCATCGGTGTAATTTCCAAAAGTTAGGGACTATAGGTGTTATTTTACAAAACCACAAGGATTATCCGTGCATGTTACTCTAAATTTAATAATTTAAATTAAATAATAATTATCTATAATTAAGGAATTAAGATATAATTTCTAACCTAATAATTAATATAAATAAATAATAAGATATTTTATTGAACTTTATCCGTAATTTTTTAAATGTTTGAAACATATTAAATTTAATAATTTAAATTAAATAATAATTATATACAATTAATGATGCTCTAGAATAATGACAAATGTCCCTCAATTGGTTTCTTTTATTATGTAGATAGATGATTGTTATATATTATTCTAATTTATTTTTGTGTCAATTCTATAACCTTATTTTTTTAATTAACTATATATTAAAGATAAAGGTCGGTGGCTATATGGTAGTGCCACCAACCTTAATTTCATATTCTTTTATCTTTTTCTTGAAGCTAAATTGGGTTTTCAACTACTTTTTTGTTTTTTTTTTTCTAGAGACACTATGTTTGTGATGACAAGTTTTTATTTATTTATTTATTTTTTCATTCTTATTCAACACTATTTCATAACCTAATATACTCGAAAAGGTTTTTGTTGAATACAATTTAATGTAGTTTTGTTTGAAAACAAGGTGAGTCAACAATATAAAGTTGTACTTTTATGTACGTTTTGAGTTGCCCTTTTTTTTGTCGTAAATTTTGTTTGGAAATAAATCGGACGAAATATAATACGTTTTCATTCGACGATATAAATGAGTTACTATACGTTTCGACGTAAGTTTAGTTCGGAAACGAGTAGAAACGAGTAGTGTCGATTATAGCCTAGAGTTATCACGCTGCGTACGACGCCGACACACTTTGTATATTTTGTGTGCATTTTGAGTTGGTCTACGTTTCAATGTAAATTTTGTTTGGAAACAAGTCGTGTCAGATATAATACATTTTTATTCAATGGTATGAATTTGGATTACTCTACGCTTCAACATAAATTTAGTTTGAAAACGAGTCGCGTTGATTATAATCTATAATTTATCACGTCACGTACGGCGGTGCCGCCGCAACACGTGCGGCAGGTAAAAAACTAGTAATTATATGGATTTGTCTTTGTTTTCCTTTTTATTAAATTATTTAAATTATAAACATATAAATAATTAAATGAGTATTTTAATTAAATTTTATATTAAATTAATACTATCTTGATATATTAGATTAACTAGTAATTTGCCATGCCGCGCGTTGCGGCGGCAAAACCGTATATACATATACATACTTAAAGTAGTAAATCAATAATGTTGAATACGAATTTGACCAACGCTCGACCTACAAACATGGCTTTATAGGTAATTAACTTTTAGATATTTGTGACTTCCACGGTGTGACCTTTTTATAATGCATCATTCTACCTTCTTTTCTTGAGGTATCAAGGTGCTCTTTGCCTCTAAAAAATATGTAGGCAAAGTACACATACATATTTACCTTTTGCGTTGCTTTATGCACAGCCAATAATTAGGGTTCCAGTTTCATCATGAAAAGTATCAAGAAACAATAGATTAAACTTGCTATAGAGAACTAATTTTAAAGAGATCAAATACTGTATTGATAGTTACTTCTTTAATCTAAGCCAAAGCTGAATTATAAAAGTTGAGAGTCACCTAACTACACAGAACCAATCTGTTGCATTACTTATTGTAGATCATTTATATATTATATTCAATAATACTAATTTGACTAATATTTTCACTTTTAATTAGTTTGTACTACAATAAGTTTATTTTATATAATCATATTTTAAGACAATACGAAAAAATGATTGATGATAAAATGTAGTTTGATTTTATAACTACTATAAAGCAAAATCACATTTTAAGACAATACTAAAGATGATTGTATGATAAAATGTAGTTTGATTTTATAACTACTATAAAGCAAAAAACAATTTTAAGTAACAATGACTTTAATCTACCAATTCTTTGGACTTTTCACTAATCAATTAAAAAAACAATAAAGTAAAAAAGAAAAATAGGTGCCAAGTTGCAGAAAAAGAAAACTAGGTAACACCGTCTATTTGTCTCTTTTCTCTCTACATGGTATCAGCTTTTCTCTTAAAACCCTAAATCATAAGATACAAGCACTTCCATTTTCATCTTCAGCCAGCCCACTATCACCATCTTGCCGCACCACCGGAATCTTTCACTACCGGCACCAAATGAAACCAGAAACAGCACCGTCACCATTATCGGATACTCCGACACAGACGTCGGGCATGAGCAAACCACCACCATTTCTGCAACAATATGGCATAACCCTAAGTTAATCAACCGTCGTCGTCAATATGCAGATTAAGAAACCCTAGCCGCCGCAGCTGTTTGGTCCATTAAAACCACCGACATGACTCGCCAAATCGTCAGAAGACCACCGTTAGATTCACCAATCTCCCTTCTGTAGTCGTGGGTTGTGTACGCGCCGGATTAGGCCGTCGCCGGTCGTAGGAGGGGGCACCAGAATTCCCATCTCGATTTCTCCTTCAGATGTTTTGTGTGCATGTGTAATACATATTCAAATTCAAAGAAAACAATAAAAGTGAACACGCTAATAAAAGTCAAGAATGGCTGGTTTTTCCATTTTTACCCCTGCCATCCCTTTGAATCCAGAAGCTCAAACGGAGAAGTTGCCGCTTGCCCAGCTGCCCCTGCAGTCCCTTTGAATCCAGAAGCTCAAACAGAGAAGTTGGTCGGTGGCAAGCCACCGACTTTCTCCTTTAAGATGTTATATAATATCAAATATTATTAATTATTGATTACATGGAGTTTTTCTTTGTTTTCCTTTTACATTAAAATAGGAATATTGGATTTTAATAATACCAACTATTCGTCGTTAGCCGTCAACAGTCCCAACTTCAAAAATAACCACTGGCAGTCCCAACTATTGACATATTGGCCACAAATGGACCCTGACTAACAGAACCCTAACGCCGTTAGTCTTCGGTCTCCGGAAAACCATTTTTGTCCAGAAAAAGGTTTCTAAAGGTCCGATCTAAGGTTACAAAGAGGTTTGGGACGAAAATGTTGAGTTTTCCGGCCAAAAAGTTGAGTTTTCCGGCGAAAAAAAAGTTTTCCTGCGAAAAAAGAGTTTTCCGGCGACTTTAATAATTGTGGTTTTTACTAGAAAAAGGTTCCCAAAGGTCTATAATAAGGTTACAAAGAGGTTCGGGACAAAAATGTTGAGTTTTCCGGTTAAAAATTAGTTTTCCGGCCAAAAAACGTTTTTCCGGCGACCGGAGACTAACGGCGTTAGTGTTCTGTTAGTCAGGGTTCATTGGAGGCCAATATGTTAAAAGTTAGGACTGCCAGTGGTTAGTTTTAAAGTTGGGACTGTTGACAGCCAACGACGAATAGTTAGGATTATTAAAATCCAATATTCCATTAAAATATTTATCTTTGCGTCAATTTGTTAAACTTTATTTTTTTTTAAGATTATATGGAGTTTTTCTTTGTTTTCTTTTTACATTAAAATATTTAAATTATAAACATATAAATAATTAAATGATTTTTTAAATTAAACTGATAAATAATTAAATGAGTATTTAAATTAAATTAAATTTTACATAATCCTTAACTTATATTTTAATTTATGATCTATAATAATTAAGTTATTTATAATTATTGTAAATGATATTTATATAGCATCTTGAGTTTACATTTGATCATTGGAATAAACTAACGGGACGGCTTTGATTTGATTTAGTTATTAACAATAACAAATATATAATTTGAAGTAATAATTACTGAAATCCCCTGTGTGATTCAGCGGAAATTCAATTCCGTTTGATGTCGGTTTAGTTCGTTATGGGAATGACACTCTGTATAACAATCTAAAGAAAAAACAAAGAAATACAGTCGTTAAACTTCAGAGTATCAAAATTTTATGGTCATTTTTAAATATGTTTAAACTTTAATGTTCTGTCACAAAAACGCAAAAGAAAATAAGATATATTACAGTGAAAACCGTTAATGAAACTCATGCTCTAAGCTACTAGCATATTATTCATGTTAGTGTTCCATTCAAATTATTTATAATTCAAGTTGTCTAAATTGTAAGTTTTAACCTATGTATTTAATAATAATTAGCAATAGTTATCAGTTACATATTGGTCTCTTAATATGTATAAATTTATTTCAAAATTATTATATTTTTCTTTAAATTTCAAAGAAAAAAAACTTTGATATTTTCTTGATTATATGTAGTTTTAAGCATTTTTTTATGATATTTATCATCTTTAACGTAGGTAAGATTTTTTATTTATTTAAGTCATGTAATACATGGGTCTATAACCTAGTTTGTTATAATAAACTATTTTATTTTACATGTTACATAGTTAAAATATATTTACTAGATGTTTACAAATTAGTTTTATAAAAATAAACATAACTTAACTGTTGTTATAAACCAACATAATTATTTTATAAAAATTCAAGAAGTTCATATACTTTAAGATTTGCGATTTTTTTCAAGTGTATGAACATAAATTTTAACGGATAACTTTTGTTTTATGAAAGAAAAGTAAAAGAAGGTTGAAAAAATTAAGTAATCGACCTAACCTTCCTTTTTTTGGTTCTTCACTTGCAAACGCCCAAACGTTCCTAAAATACTCCTTTCTACACTAAACGTTCTTAATTTGTTCATGAATTATTGGTGTTATCTAAAAAACTAATACTTATAGTTATAATTGTTGTTCACATATAAGTTTAACCAAGCAAATTAGATTAGCATTTTAATTCTTTTGAGTATGTATAGTACCGGACCCGTTAAAAATAAATAAAAAATAAAGTACTGGAAGTAGCATCCACATATCTATCATGATTTAGTAGCTAAAGGAAGAATAAACGACAACTTTATAAACTAATAATAGCTTTGCGTCTTCTTCAAGCTTTTAATTATTGAAAAGTAACCGAAAATGATGAGGCAGAGCAAGCTAGATACGTTACAGATTAAAATGCATTATGCATATACATTTGAGTTTTTTCCCATATCGATGTTGTGTTGTTGGGAAAACTATTTACCAAAATAGTATTATTCGAAAAATATTTATCAAAATGGTGTTTTTAAAGATTTAATTTTTCTCACTCCTAACCTCATTGGATTAATCCGATTCATTAAAACAATTATTGGTCTCTCACATAACTTTTTTTAAGAGTCTTAAAGAAATCTATTTTTTTAATAAAATCTACTTTAAAACACTTGTTTTAAAATTCTAAATTTATGTAGTTGATAAAAAACCTTCGTATGGTTCAACTAACTTTAGTTATACCCTGATAATTAAATATTTATTAAAAAAACCGAAAATATACTAAATCTAAAAACTTAAAATTACGGATCATTGTTATAGTTCCCCTAGCTTATGTTTTCTTTATATAAATAATACGATATACTTGGATATATTTTTCTCTCAAACTAAATGCATTAGTTAAAGATATGTATTTCGTGTCACAACACACCTAGGAGTTAGTAGGTTCGAATAACCCACTTAAAATAACCTTTTTTTTTTTTTTTTTACTAAAACCTACTTGGAAAAAATAAAATTTGTTGTAAAAATTTGTATTTGTTGTTTGTTTTAAACAATCTCAGTTAAAGCTTCTTAAATTTTTTATGAAAAAAAGTATGCTTGTTTTCTTTATAACATGTGTTAACGAATGAGGTAAGGATTAAATTTGAACCTACCAATTCATTCGTTTATTCGAGAAGGTTATTTAAAAAAATATCCATACAACGGAATGAATTATTAAAAAAATGTAAAGTAAGGTTTAAAAAAGTAAGTTACTACACAGTGTTATGTATAAAAAAACATAATCAAAAGGAGTTTCAACAATATATGTATATAGATTTGAGTGATCAAATACACAATTTTAATGTATAACTGGAGTTATTAGGATTACCGTTATTGTATTAAATATAGACTTTTAGATTTTTAAAGTATTAAATATAGATTTTTAGAATAAGTTTTTTTTAAAAGAAGGTTTTATAAAAAATATTCATAAAAAAATATTTATTTTTTTGTAAGATACTTGATAATAAATAAGTTAGTGAGAGATCAAATACCATGATTAAGTCAATAATTATTTAAAGAATAAATCCAATAAGGTTAGGAGTGAAAAAAAAACAAACCTAAAAACATTATTTTGGTAAATAGTTTTGTATCAACACTGTATTGGTAAATACTTTTTCCACCAACACTACTATGGGAAAAAAACTCTATACATTTACGGATTTGGATCAAATACAAAGGCTCATAATCATAATTGTATGAAGGGTACAAATGCTTTTAAAAAAACCCGCTACAAAAAAAAAAAAAAAAAAAAAAAAAAAAACCTAAACACCAACCACCACCCAAAAACCTAAACCCCCCAATCCCCATACACCATTTTTTTTTTGTCAAGGGAGGGGGGGGGGGGGGGTAGGTTTTTGGGTGGTGGTCGGTGTTTAGGTATTTTTTTTTTAGGTTTTTGGGGGTGGGTGGTTGGGGTTTTTTTTTTTTTTTTGGGGGGGGGGGGGGGGGGGAGGGGGTTAGGTTAGGTTTTTGGGTTGTGGTGGGGTAGGGATGGATGTTTAGGTTTTGGGTGGTGGTATAGTGGGTTTAGTTTTTAGGTTACTGAACACTTGTCACTCCATAAATCATTCTTACACATCTTACAATTATGAGTCTTTGTAGAATAACTTAACCCATAAATTTATATCTATCTTTTTTTTGGGAATTGGTCTGTAATAATTCCATCTAGACCTTATTGGCCATTACTAATCCCATCTCAGAATACTCCCCCACCAGTCGCACCTTTCACCTATTTTTCCTACAATGGTCCCTTGTTAAAAAAACTTAACGTAGTTAAGCTTTTTTCCAAATTACAAACAGATTTTTTAGGGCTATTGATCAGAACGATGATACGAGTCCATTGATGTAAAACTTACTTCGAAATGGTACTCCAAGTGACTTGATTTTAGTTAATTGGAAATTTAAACACCCGAATTGAAGCGTCATTTTCATCGTTTGGAGCAACGTTTCGAGACAAGTTTTACATCAATGGACTTGTATCGTCGTTCTAATCAAAAGCCCTAAAAAATCTGTTTGTAATTTGGAAAAAAAGCTTAACTTCCTTAAGTTTTTTTTAATGGACGACCATTGTAGGAAAAATAGGTGAAAGGTGAGACTGGTGGGGGGAATATTCTGAGGTGAGATTATTAATGGCCAATAAGGTATAGGTGGGATTATTACATGTCAATTTCCTTTTTTATCCTTCCAGCTATATCATATATCTTTATGTTTTGAAATATGTTGTGTTGGTGTTATGCAGGGGCGGACCCACATGGTCCGGGTCGGGGTCCACGGACCCCAATCTTTTTTTTTAGAAAGTAGTAGAACCGATACGTTAAATTTTTTAAGGACCCCATAAAATATATTAGTTCGACCTCATAGTACTAAAAACAAAGATGGTGTGTTGGTAACTCCCCATATGTTCCAACAAATAGATCACAGGTTCAAGTCTTACATCAAAATTAAACTAGTGTTTTAAAACAACACAACCACCCATTGACCCTCTAATTTGCTTCTTCAAAATAATAAACTGAATGTCGATTTTATTTAACACTTGATTACCAAATAAAACTTCCAACATATAATTTAGTGGTTTCATGTCCACTAAATGCTTCTACATTATTTCCTAGCCCCAACCCGACTACAATGACCGACCCGAAAATTTTAATGTTTGGTTGTGAAAAATTCTTACACAAAAAATGGACCCCAATAAAAAAAATCATGAATCATGCGTGGTAGGCAGGGGTGAATCTTGGTTGGAGCCAAATAAATCCTATCGTATGCATAATATGGTCTAAAGTTAAATATTGTGTTGATGATAGCAAAACTGCATAATGAGATATTATTGAACAACAATGAACTTAAAAAACATTCCGTTTAGACTAGAATGTCAAAGACTTTCAGGAATGTTTAAAAACATTGAGTTAAATGCTATTTTAGTTTCTGCGGTTTGGGTCATTTTGCCAGTTTAGTCCAAAGGTTTGAAACGTTGTCATTTTAGTCCAAATAGTTTCAAACGTTGCGATTTTCGTCCATTGTGTTAACTCCATCACTTTATTCTGTTAACTAGAAGGGCATTTATGTTATTTTATATGTAATTCTGTTAACTAGAAGCGCAATTCGACCATATAAAATGATCGAATTACCCTTCTAGCTAGAAAAAATGGACGGAATTAACCTAGTGGACTAAAATGGCAACGCTTGAAACTATTTGGACTAAAATGGCAACGTTTCAAGCCTTTGGACTAAACTGACAAAATGGCCCAAACCACATGGACTAAAATGACATTTAACTCTAATTACACTAATTACATAGCTGATGAAACTAAACAATAGTAAGATTATTCGTAATGGTTAATGCCTTCTAAGGGGCATTTTCACCACATCAGCATCATAACACCCCTTCAAAAAATATGCAATGGTTAACACCCTTAATGCATTTTCAATCCTTATTTTCCAATTCGAGTAAACTGTCATCCAACCACGTCAAATGCTTGAATGAACGACATCAAATGGGGTTGATTATGTGTTACTGGAAGGTTGGTTAGTGGGGCGGTGATGCGTTACCAGTATTGGGCCGCTGAAAAAGAAACGATATGGTGTGATTGAAGGTGGGAGCCAAAATTGAACAAAGGGCAAACGATTTACAGCGCGATCGCCTAACAACTCAATTTGTGGAGCAAAAAAACTTGCCACAAAATGGTTGCCGAGGTGGATTGGGGTTACCAAAGTTTAGGAGGCGGTAGTCAATGGGGCAGTGATGTGTTACCGGTATTGGGCCACTGAAAAAGAAAGGATATGGTGTGATTGAAGGTGGGAGCCAAAATTGAACAAAGGGCAAACGATTTACAGCGCCATCGCCTAGCAACTCAATTTATGGAGCAAACAACTTGATGCAAAATGGTTGCCGAGGTGGATTGGGGTTACCAAAGTTTAGGCGGCGGTGATTTGTCTAGGGGAAAGAAATATGTAAAGTAGTGTCGAGTTGATCGGATACAAAGGTGGCGAGGTGGATGGTGTTGACCCGCAATTAAGATGGTGAGGTTGTGACCCGTGATTAAGATGGTGAAGGCTGCAGTAGATGTACATGATGGGGGATGGTATGGTAGGGTTAGGTGTGTTTTAACATTTATTTTTCAGTAAAATGCCCGGATAGTCCCTATGGTTTTGTAAAATAACACCTATAGTCCCCAACTTTTGGAAATAACATGGGTGCTTCTTGTGGTTTGACAATTTGTTACTCGGATAGTCCATAGAGCAGATGCTCGTTTGTTTTCCCCGTTAACTCCATGTAAAATGACCAACATCCCGTTAGTATTAAATTAAAACACTAAAATAGATATAGAGTAAACTGCCATTTTGGTCCCTGTGGTTTGGCCAGTTTTGCCACTTTAGTCCAAATCTCAAACTTATTACATCCAGGGCCCTGTGGTTTGCATTTTGTTGCCATTTTAGTCCAAAATCCAAAAACCCTAGTTTTTTGACTGTTACAACCTCCTATTTTGTCCTGTAGTGCAGGGGCATTTTGGTCATTTTGCTTTTCATTTAATATTTTCTTAATTAACTTCATCCCCAAATAAAATCATCATCATCATCATCATAAAACATTAACAGACTCTCTCTCTTCTCTCAATCTCTCTTCTCTCAATCGATCAGTTAAGAACCTGAATCGATCAACATAATCCCCAAATAAATCATCATCATCGTCCCACCTGAGCACCACTCCGGCGTCGTCCCTACCGAAACTCAGATCCACCATCGTCATCGTCATCTCTGCGTTCCTCTCTCTCTCTCTCTCATGTTTCTCTCTCATTCGTGTGTATTGGAGAGAAAAGCTTTGAGTTTCAGATCTAAATCGAAATCAGAAATATTTTGATCTGATTGTTTGTGGGGGTTAGAGATCGGAGAGATTGGTGGTGGCGGTGGTTATGGTGGTGGCGGTGAAAGAATGAAGCAGATGGTGGGGCGGTGGGGGGCAGGTGGTGGGTGGAGTGACGGTGGTGGCACTGCAGATCTGGATCGAAATGGCAGTTTACTCTATGGTGTGTGTTGTTATGCTTGTTACTTGTTCTGTTATGCTTGTCGAAATGGCACTTTCGTGGTGTGTGTTGTTACTTGTTCTGTTATGCTTGTTCACCATGAGGCTGTGATGATTTCACCTAATCCGAGCTTGGCGTGGCAGAATTGGAGGAGGGCAAGTGCGCTTGCAACCTCTATTTGCAGCCATGGCGGTTTTACAAATCGGATGATGTTTGATTATGTTCTTACAGATCTGAGCCTCGTTTCTTTTTACAAATCAGTTTTTGTTTTGATTTGTTGTCTGTATTTTGATTTTTGTGATGGTTTCTGGGTTTGTTACAGATCTGGGCCTCGTTTCTTTTTACAAATCGGTTTTTGATTTTCTTGAAGATTATGTTCTTGATTTGGTGGATTTTCTGGGTTTTGATGATGATGTTTGATGATGTTCTTGAAGATACAGATCTGAGCCTCGTTTTTTCTTGAAGATGTTCTTGATTTTCTGGGTTTTGATGATGAACTTTGAAGATGTTCTTGATTTTCTGGGTTTTGTTGTTGTTGTTGTTGAATTGCTTTAAATAAAACATAAATGACCAAAATACCCCTGCACTACAGGACAAAATAGGAGGTTGCAACAGTAAAAAAACTAGGGTTTTTGGATTTTGGACTAAAATGGCAACAAAATGCAAACCACAGGGCCCTGGATGTAATAAGTTTGAGATTTGGACTAAAGTGGCAAAACTGGCCAAACCACAGGGACCAAAATGGCAGTTTACTCATAGATATATTAAATTTAAAGGTAGGACCCACCAACCTTCTTATTCACCCATTTAAGCCCTTATATATATATATATATATATATATATCTCACACACACTCACTCACCACCACTTACCACTGGCCGCCACCACCTACAACTCCACCAACATCATAATCTCCGCCACCTGAACTCCCTTATCCATCCAAGATCCCTTCATCCACCACATTTAGAGAGAGAAACAACTAGAGAGAGATAAATCGATCCCTTCTGGTTTATATTCATTGTAAGAAATATAACCACTAATCTGATACAAGATAATACACTGGTAAGAAAACTCAAATCAATGCATCATACAATAATCATTCTTTCAGGACAAATACCGGGAACCCATTTGTTAAGCAAAATTCACCATCCGTGTACCCTTTTTATTAAGCCTATTTTCACTACTAAACTTAAGAATTAAGAAACCTCAGCCAAATCATAATTATACCATGGGTTCTAAAACTACTTTAACTTTATTGAAAACCATATAAGTAGCCATACAAGTAATGAGAGAACACCTTAACAGACTGAATCAAAGCAATAGGACATTTCACATTTACCTATTGGAGTGAAAATCGAAGGTATGAATTCTAGGTGAATGTTGTTCTTCATATGATCGGAAAACGAAATACCCAGCCGGTGTTTTATGCTTCTGCCAAATGTTCAGAATAGGGCATCCAAAGCAGATTCGGTCAGAGATTCAACAGGTGTCCATTTCCTGACTAACATCTACATGATTCGTTTACATTGGAGACAGATCCGGCTCTTGATTAGAGAGCAGAGGGTTGTAGCTATATACCTTTTTCGTACGTTTGATACCCCCAAACCCCTTAATTTGAACTATTCTGGGAACGAACCGGTACCACCTGTTCATATACCCTAAGAGGATGAAGGGATCTGGGATGAAGGAGTGATCTGGGATGGAGGAGGGAGTTCAGGCGACGGAGATGTTGATGTTGGTGGAGTTGCAGGCGGCGGCTGGTGGTAAGTGGTGGAGGCTGGTGGTGGTGAGTGTATGTGTGTGAGAGAGAGATAGAGACATGCAATGGCTTAAAAGGGTGAGTAAGAAGGTTGGTGGGTCCCACCTTTAATTTTAATATATCTTTTTTAATGTTTTAATTTAATACTAAGCGCATGTTGGTCATTTTAAATGGAGTTATCGGAGAAAACTAACGGACATCCACTCTAGGGTTTACCCGAGTAATAAACTGTCAAACCACAGGAAGCACCGGTGTAATTTCCAAAAATTGAGGACTATATGTGTTATTTTACAAAACCACATGGAGTATCCGAGCATTTTACTCTTTAATTTTAGAGTTAATTTTGTTTTTTTCTTTCAAATCAACAGCTAACTATCAACAAGTATCAATAACCAACAAATCAACAAGTTACTAATGGCGGTTCACAACAACCACGAGAATTCGGCTAGGGAAAAAAACTTTTTAGACGAAAGTGAAAAAAATATCAAACTACATGCACAAAATTGGCACTTTACTCTTTATTTATGACACCATAATTTTGAAAGACATAAGTAAACGTTTAGAAATTTTCTTTCTTTCTTTGAAAGGAAAACTTTAAAAACACAACCAAACAACATAGTGGGCCAACCGCAACAAAAATAGGGCCGACGCAAAACACAACAATTAGTGGTGCACAAAATGCTCGGTTTTGGACCTGATCCGGAACCAGTTACAGTTCCTACCAGATGGTGCTAAGACCCGATTCTGACTCGATTGTACTCGATAGTTCCAACCCGGTTCTCTATTTTTTTTCGAAATTATGTTTCCTACCTGGTTATTATTGTTAAAAAGCACCAAACCGATTCTAGTAGTTTAGCGACTATATTGTCATCTTAGCCACAAATCACAAAGATCTTATGACTGAAAATCGTTCTTACTGTTTTCACACTTCAAATCATTTTCTATTGATCACATTCCTATATATATATATATATATATATATAGGGTAAGGTTATTGTCAAAAAAAGGTTAAAAGTGTGAGAAATGTGAGAAATATTGTGGAAATGACATGTGTCCTAAATTTAAATTAATTCAAAAGGGTAAACAAGTAATTTTATCATTAATTCAATTAATTAAAAACTTCTCATAACCGCCACCTTAATTATAGGAACTGAATTTTTTTTAAAGATCTCTATAAACACCATTCAACAAGTATATAACACCATTCAGCAAGTATATAACACCATTCAGCAAGTATATAAGTATATAACACCATTCAGCAAGTATATAACACAATTCAGCAAGTATATAATACCATTCGGTAAGTATATAACACCATTCAGTAAGTATATAAAACCATTCAGTAAGTATATAACACTATTCAGTAACACCATTCAGCAAGTATATAACACCATTCAGTAAGTATATAACACCATTCAGCAAGTATATAACACCATTCAGCAAGTATATAACACCATTCAGTAAGTATATAATAACCATTCAGTAAGTATATAACACCATTCAGTAAGTATATAACACTATTCAGTAACACCATTCAGCAAGTATATAACACCATTCGGTAAGTATATAACACCATTCAGTAATTATATAACACCATTCATGGACTAAACATCTGATCGAAACATATTTTTTTCTCTATATAAGTATAGCAATATGGTATTCATATTAAAGATAAAAAAACGTTCGTTATTATGGTGTAATTTTTTTTTTAAAAGTTACGTATAAAAAGTTATTGACGTTTAAAAAAGACGGGGGAAAGTTACACGTGCATTAATGTTAGTTTCTTAATTTAAAAATGTTAAATTTACCTATATACCCTTAATCTAGAAAATTAATATGTTTAATAGTAAACATTATTTACAATTTTTGCCATTATGATCTCAACCATTAGATCAAAGATCTAATAGTGTAGATTATTTCTTACCTTTCTCACAAAAAACCTTTTTTTACATGAACCTCTACATATATATATATTATAAATATATATGTATGTATGTATGTATGTTAGGTTTTTTTAGGTTTTTTGAGGGTTTTAGTTTTTAGCATTTAGCTTGGGGAGGGGGGGGGGGGGGGTTTGGGGGTTTAGGTTTTTTCTTTCTTTTTAGGGGGGGGGGGGGTGGGGGTTAGGTTTTTTTTATGTTTTTTTTAGCTATTTTAGGTTGTGTTCACATTGGTTCTCGCGGTTCTCGCGATAATGGTGGTTCTCGCATGAACCTTACCATATATATATATATATATAGGGGAAGGTTCATTTGAGAAGAAAATTTAATTGAGAAGAAAAAGAACAAAGGGTAATTTTGTAAAACATTAAATAGTTTTTTTCACTTATCTCATTTATTATCATTTTTGACTAATTAATTAGTCATAAAGACTAGTATCCTCCACACTAACTTTTTTTTCCTACACACGTCAAAATTTATCTTACATATTTTGAAATTTATCCTACACGTTGAAATCCATCCTACACAACTAGTAATTTATCCTACACAACTCGTAATTTATCCTACATTTTAAATTATTTTATTTTATTGAAAAAATATTTATATTTTGAAGATAAGTTACAAAAAATTTAATGTAGTTAGCTATTAAAGAGGAATACTACAAATTAATGACCTATGTATATTTACCAATGTACCATTATAGTAACATTAAATACTTATATTAAATGAAGTAAAATAAAGCATTCTTATTGGTTGAAAATTTTCTTACAAAAAATTTCTTCTCATTTGAACTCTCCACTATATATATATATGTATATATATATATATATGCCAACATAATCAAAATAAAGACTTTTCGAGAAAATCTCAAAGTTATGCGAAAATTCTATGTATTGGAGAAACTTAGTTGTTTGTAGAATAATTGGTTACTAAATTGTTCCTATTTAAATTAGGGATGTAGACTCAATTTAAGGGATTGCGAATAATATAAACGCACCCAAATGTGAGTGTCACGTGAACCCCCTTTTTACTGTTTTATATACTGTTTTGGGGAAAGAACATGTCGTTAAAAAGGATAAATATACGTTTTGTATAAAATATGCCTTTGAATTAAATAAAAGTATATTTTCATGGAAAATATGATTTTTGAATGATATGATATATTTTATGGAAAAACATGGGTTTGGAATGTGTACGATTTAAAATTGTTTTTGAGGAAAACGGGATTTGATTGATATAAATACGTTTCGGGAAGAAACGGGAAAATATTACGGTGTTTTGGGTAAAACGATCATGAGAAATTAATGATATTTGAATTTCGGTAGGGACAAATTTACCGAGTCTCAAGAGTGTAAGTAGCGGCGAGGCTTACATTGCGTGGGGGACGGGGGAAATTTGTGCAACATTAGATATTAAATTGTTATCTAGTAGGTTATATATATTGATGCATTTGAGGAGGGCACAACAGATGCATCTACGCCGTTTTTAATCATTAAGTATAGAACACGTGGAATTGTTGATAAATCTATCGGGTTGACAACCCTGTCGTGACCGGTAGCTCCGTGTCCACATAACGGCGAATTTTATTCTATAATTTTCTAGTATTGATTAGAGCCTCAATCATAGTATATAGCTCGTAACGTCTTGCAAACTTACGAAACTGAAAGAATGACAAAATTTAATATTGAAACCATGGGTATATATTTTCATGGGAGATTTTTCAAATAAACCATTCCGGGTGAATCGCCCTCGGATTTTATGAAGGAAATAAAATCAACTTTCTTAACATATATGGATATTTTAATCATTAAAAATCTATAATAAAAAAGTTTTTCCGTAAACAAATTTTTAAGAATTTGGATATGTGAACTCACCCTCCATTGTGTTGACACTTGGTTTTACATGTTTTTCAGGCACATGAGTTCGGCTTCGGGGATTTTGGCTTGTGTTGTCATGTGGTTGTGTGATGAGATTGTAATTAAATAATGTTTGGACACTTTTAAACTACTTTTTGGACCGTGTGTAATAAGACCCCTAAGGGTCAAACAACTATGATGTGATTGTGATGAACGTGGAAACTTAAAACTTATGTTTTAAAATAAACCAAATGTCCAACATAAATATTGCATCGACTACTAAGACATTTATGTATACCAACCTCCATTACCGCCTCGTTTGTATTTCCGCTGCGACGTTTTTAAGGTATGACAATTAGAATCAATACCGAGGAGTTTAGAACAAAGATAAAGTAACCTATGTTCATGACATATAATCAAAATTC
>JARYGA010023673.1:0-49563 GCA_030545235.1 Helianthus tuberosus | reverse complement strand
AATGCGTTTATGCATTGATTATCGTGAGCTGAACAAAGTTACTATTAAGAATAGATATCCATTACCCAAGATCGACGACCTGTTCGATCAACTTCAAGGAGCAAGCTACTTTTCAAAGATCGATCTCAGGTCAGGTTACCATCAGCTGAAGGTCATAAACGAGGATGTGCACAAAACTGCATTCAGAACTCGATATGGCCACTACAAATTCTTAGTGATGCCTTTCGGGATCACTAATGCACCTGCAGCGTTCATGGATCTCATGAATCGCGTTTGCAAGCCATATTTGGACAAGTTTGTCATTGTCTTTATTGATGACATACTTATATATTCGAAGAATCAAGCCGATCATGAAAAACATCTTCGATGTATTCTTGAACTTTTACAACAAGAAAAGCTTTATGCTAAGTTCTCTAAATGTGAGTTTTGGCTTCGAGAAGTCCAATTTCTTGGTCATGTAGTGAGTGAGCGTGGTATCCAGGTGGACCCCGCTAAGATTGAAGCCAGGCAAGCACCGAAAACACCTACAGAAATTCGCAGCTTCTTGGGTCTAGCAGGATACTACAGGCGTTTCATTGAAAATTTTTCAAGGATTGCTGCGCCCCTAACTTCATTGACTCGCAAGAATATAAAGTTCGATTGGGGTCCCAAGCAACAAGAATCCTTTGAGATTCTTAAACAAAAGTTGAGCAATGCTCCAGTGTTGACATTGCCAGAAGGGATTGAAGAGTTTGTTATGCACTGCGACGCATCGCACATTGGTATGGGTTGTGTACTCATGCAAAGAGGCAAGGTCATTGCCTATGCCTCACGTCAATTAAAGGTTCACGAAAAGAATTACACCACCCATGATTTAGAATTGGGTGTCGTTGTGTTTGCACTAAAACTTTGGAGGCATTATTTATATGGTACCAAGTGTGTTATATATTTTGATCATAAAATCCTTCAACACTTGTTCAATCAGAAGGATCTTAACATGAGACAACATCGATGGATGGAGACTTTAAATGATTATGATTGTGAAATTCGCTACTATCCAGGCAAAGCGAATGTTGTAGCTGACGCTCTAAGCAGGAAGGAAAGGGTTAAGCCCATTAGAATCAATGCCAAGAGCATCAAGTTAAAGAATAGCTTGAATGAAAAGTTATTAGCTGCTCAGAAGAAAGCTATTTTGGACACTAACTATCCGAATGAAAAGTTAGGAGTCACTACTGATCAATTGTCATATGGCAAGGATGGGATCCTTAGATTAAATGGTCGAATCTGGGTCCCTATTCATGGGGGACTTAGAGACGTGATCCTTCAGGTAGCTCACAGTTCAAAATACTCAGTCCATCCTGGCAGTGATAAGATGTATCAGGATTTAAAGGCAAATTATTGGTGGATAGGTTTGAAGAAATCTATAGCCACTTATGTGGCTAAATGTCTGACGTGTGCGTAGGTTAAAGCCGAACATCAAAAGCCGTCAGGTTTACTGCAACAGCCTGAACTTCCCACTTGGAAGTGGGAAATGGTAACTATGGATTTTATCACTAAGTTACCAAGGACAAAGCATGGGAATGATACTATTTGGGTTATAGTCGACAGGCTGACCAAGTCAGCTCACTTCTTGCCGATTAAAGAAACGCACAGCTCAGAAAAGCTAGCTCAGCTGTACGTAGATGAGATTGTATCTCTCCACGGAGTGCCATTATCTATTATCTCCGATAGGGATACTAGATACACGTCTCACTTTTGGAAAAGCTTTCAGCAATCCTTAGGCACTCGTTTAAACTTCAGCACTGCTTATCATCCTCATACGGATGGTCAAAGCGAACGTACAATTCAAACACTTGAGGATATGCTAAGGTGTCATGGCCCCCATCCCGGTGTGACCCGGTTCAGGAGCCGCGGAACAGAAACCCGTGGTACTTATTATTTGAGTTGACAGCGGAAGTTTAACAGGATCTTTTAAAACTTGAAAATGCCCAATTATTTTATTTCATAATTTGGGACAAACCCCGTAATTTACAATAAAGGGTATTTCATGAGGAAATCCCTTGTTTTACAAAACATGTTTATTTATTTTACTGAGCCACCACTTCAAGCTTGTTAGTGCTCCGTAGCACTTTTTCCTTGATTCACAGTAAGTCACCTGAAACATGTTTAAAAATATTTTATCAGCGGGGAAATACTGGCGAGTCACTCAAGTTATATACAACGACACATTAGTTATAAGTTACAGCATAAGAACGATTACAATGGCTACTATCTTATTTTTATCTGGCGCCGTGTCACACCCTGGTGACGATGGTCATACCACTATTGGGTCCTTTCACCCAAGTAGTGATGATTGTCACTGTTAGGTTGGTGAACCTAACCGTGAGAAATTAGTAATGTGCACAATACCCCACTTGCCAGTGATTCAAGATAACCACGACTTAATCCCTGTAATTATAACTTTTTGAAAATAATTTGAGGTGTAGTAAAACAATTGATAAAAAGAGAATGACTCACATTGCAGGTTTAATTTGGACAGAGTTTAGCCTACTGATTTAGCCTTGTAACCT
The DNA here is from genome assembly GCA_030545235.1 of Helianthus tuberosus. Taxonomy (NCBI): domain Eukaryota; kingdom Viridiplantae; phylum Streptophyta; class Magnoliopsida; order Asterales; family Asteraceae; genus Helianthus; species Helianthus tuberosus. Next base: position 47,014 of record JARYGA010023673.1, on the reverse strand, counting down.
AGTTTAAATGACAATGCATACGAAACTAGGTCAGTAACTTAATACAACATTTACGATAAACTTCATGAAATCAAAACCCTCACGACGAATGACAAAGTATAGCCCTGATTTGGGCAGCACTTAAACATCCATCAGATTGGTTTCAATCGATCGGATATTGTATCGTAGCAGTGATCGAGTTAATACCCTATATCCGTAGCAGCGTCTTGACACCTTAAGACTCGTTTTCTGCAGAATTTGAACGTTTTGAAACTAAATTTTCGAATACAGAAACCAGTCCCATGCACAGGCTACTTATAGCAACATTTTAAGTTGTACGCGGCCTGCGTAAACCTTAACATGAGTTTTACGCGGCCCGTGAGGACTCCTAGTCTACGTGTAGGGCTAGCGTGTCACGAGTAGGGTTGCCACATGGCCTGAAACACTTATCCGGTGATTTTTGATATGTCGCGGCCCGCGTAACCCTGAGCTTATCTTTTACGTGGCCCACGTGAAATCCATAAATCTTGTTTTCTTGGTTTTTTTCAAGAGGATTAGGGTTTCAGGGGTCCGGGTTTTCACTTACGGGTCGTTTTTGGATATTTTTGCAGGTCCTTACATCATCCCCACCTTATTTAAAATCTCATCCTTGAGATTTACTGAAATAAGTGAGGGTACTTTCGCTTCATTTCCGATTCCAGCTCCTAGGTGTATTCCTGTCCTCTTTTTGAATCCCACTTGACTTTGACTAGTACCAATCTTTTATGCTTGAGGAATTTGACCTTTCTGTCTTCTATTTGGAGTGGTTTCTCAACAAATTTTAGCTTTTCATTTACTTCTATGTCTTGAAGAGGTACTACTAGGGATTCGTCAGATAAACATTTCTTGAGGTTAGATACATGAAATACATCATGTACTCCAGCTAACTCTTCTGGTAGTTGTAAGCGATAGGCGACCGGTCCTATTCGCTGGATTACTGGGAATGGTCCTATGTAACTTGGACTTAGTTTTCCTTTCTTGCCGAACCGAACTACTCATTTCCAAGGAGAAACTTTCAATAGTACCTTGTCTCCAACTTGAAATTCTAACGGCTTACGTCGATTGTCTGCATAACTTTTCTGGCGATCTCTAGCCGTCTTTAGTCTTTCCTTGATTTGAGTTATCTTGTCGGTGGTTTCTTGCACAATCTCAGGACCTGATAATTGGCTTTCTCCTATTTCTGCCCAGCAGACTGGAGTTCTACACTTTCGTCCATACAGTGCTTCGAACGGGGCAGCTTCGATGCTTGAATGATAACTATTGTTATAGGAGAATTCAATTAAAGGTAAATGGTTATCCTAGTTTCCTCCAAAATCTATCACACATGCCCTGAGCATGTCTTCCAGGGTTTGGATCGTCCTTTCACTTTGTCCGTCTGTTTAGGGATGATATGCAGTACTTAAATTTAGTCGGGTTCCCATTGCTTCCTGGAAACTGGTCCAGAAATGTGAAGTGAAACGACTATCCCTATCCGATACAATGGAGAGTGGGACTCCATGTAAGGATACTAACTCGTCTACATATAACTTTGCTAACCTTTCCATGCTAAAGGTTTCTTTCATGGGTAGGAAATGAGCTGATTTAGTTAATCAATCTACAATCACCCAGATTGCGTCGTTACCTTTTCTGGTTTTGGGTAACTTAGTAACAAAGTCCATGGTTATTAGTTCCCATTTCCATACAGGCATTTCTAATTGTTGTAGTAGACCTGAGGGTTTCTGGTGTTCTGCCTTAACTTGCGAGCAAGTTAGGCACTTAGAAACGTATCTAGCTATGTCCTTTTTCATACCTATCCACCAGAAGTTATTTCTTAAATCTTGGTACATCTTATTATGTGACAACTGGCACCAAACCGGTAATTTCCGTACACTTTAATTATTATTTAATGACTGCAATTATATGCTTAAATGTCAACATTGTCTGAATACATACTAAACAAGTAACTTCATGCACGTTTTATATTACAAAATATTGCTTTATGCATTAACGAGAGCGTTGCGTCAGAAATACTAGTAAACTCACCGGTAAGACACATTGCGTCGACAAATCTACAGAAAGCAGTTAGACAATAGAATTGGAGCCTAGGTGTAGGTCCAACGTCAAGAATACATTAAAACCCAAGAGTACATACAAGGGGTAACATATAGACTTTCCGAAAGCTAAAATATGCACTAAAAAGCACCCGAAACGCACTTTAAGTGCATAATTTTATTAAATTCAGCTATAAATCAGCTTTTAACACATAAATATTATGCAGAATTCATGATTTATCATCCAGAATATTTCCCTAAGTGTCAGGAATTAAAAGTGTCACAAAAAGTTACATAAAGGACGCTTTACGATATAATTTAGCACTTTAACGAACCGGTATCTAACCGAACAACCGGACATTACCCGGAACATAAAAATATTACTAGAAGCATTGTTTTACTTTTTCTAAGCTAGTCATGATCCCCGAACACCCTAACACCCACTAAAATATCAAGCAACTAACTAACCTAACCAATACTTAGAGTTGGATCATAAACTAACTAGTTGGTTAAAATTTACATGTAGACCCCTCCTCCATATCCTAATAAATCGGCCCACATGCCTATTAGGAGATTTGTTGTAAGGATATGCTATGTACTTGGAAGACATAAGACCCAAGGGTTAAAAGCTTGTTGGAAATTATATGAATGGACCTCTAGATCATAACACACACTTCACTCAACACTTCTTCTTCTCCCCCTGGCTCCCATCTTTGGCCGAACCCCCTTCCACACACCCTCACCATTTTCGTTTCAAGCTCATGCAATCCAAGACCATTTCAAGGTGCACAAAGGTGATTTAGAAGGTTTGGTGAGCTCGAATCTTGAAGGACCTCTTCCGTGTGCTTTTATCCACTCAATTTTCCTCATTGTTTCTTCCCTAGCTTGAAGCTAGTAGTAAGCATCTTGCACACTCTCGTTTACTTCATGTTTTAGTGGATAAAAGTTATATCTTGATGAAATCATATGAACACTAATGAACATACACATGAATCTTGAAACATAAAGCTTGTAATATGATGAAATAGTGTTGACATGATATTGTTTGGTGCATGAATGATATTTAATAGTTGTTTACTAGAGATGATGATGTTAATATTCATATGAAGCTTGCTAGATTGTGATTAAACACATGATCTAGCAAGATTAGGAGATGATTATGTGTTTACACAAAGATGATCATCTTCTTGATTTAACATGAACTTGATGAATGAATGATTTCTTGGTAAAATATTAATCAAAGCAAGCTAGTAATCTTGTGAATCTAAGATTCATGAGTGGTTTTTCTAAAAGAACCAAGTTTAAAGTATGATTTTTAGAAAATCTTGGTTTTTACCTAAACTTACACTATTTTTGGGCAATGAAATGAGTGTAAATATACTAGAGAAACAATAGGAGGTTACAAATAAACATTTTTGTAAAATTTGATTACAAGTTGTAAAGGACCAAATCTTTTAATAACGTGATTTACAAACAAAAAACCATGTTTTTAAGAGTAAGTAGACCTACTAAATAACATGGTAAGTTACTACGAGTTTTTACAAGAACTTCAAGTTCATGATGTAGTGTGAATTACATGATTTAGGCATATGGTAAGACTTGATTGTGTTGTTGATGTTGATGATGAGTTTAAAAAAAATAAACACATGTTTTGAAAACATGGGAAACCTCCGTTTTTAGGGGAAACTCTGTCGAAATTTCTATAAATTTTGACACTTAGAAAAATATAAGTTTTGGTGAAACTTATTCCCTAAAAATATTTACCAAGGTTTCCATAATTTTTGTGTTAAGAAATGATGATTTCTTCAAGGTTAAAATTGACATTAAGTATGTATATTTTTGAGAAAAATATATATATTATTTGATCACCAAATTTTGTGCTAAGTGTATGTAGTATGTATTATACATAATGGTGTATTAGGACTTGAAAATACACTAAACACTCCTAAGGAGTGAAAATACAAAAATACACATACAACATACTTAGACAAATACAAGAAAGTATATTTATGAAAATATATTACTTGATAGAATAAATAACTTGGATAAGTTATGAACATTAAATGAAGTATTGGGCAAAATACATAATTCGGGTGTATAATGTCACACCCCTTTCTGCGGCGGAAGCACGAGGTGTGATCATGAAAGGTTCTCATTGCATACGAAAGGTAAACATACTACATGCTCATAAAATAACTTCAAAATGCCAAACATTACATAACCGAAAACATGGTTTAAGTGTTTACATCACAAGACACCATTTTGTCTGATAAGTTTACAACTTTATTCAAAGATAAACAAAAGCGACATCCAAGAGCATGAGTAAAACCGTGCGCACATCCATCCTAGTTACCTGAAATACATGTGAGTTTTTGGAAAAACGTCAACATAATGTTGGTGTGAATTCATGCAGTTTTGTGTTGAACACGTTTGTATACTTTGTATGAAAACATGACAAGTATCTTGTGAAAATAAAGTATTATTGTGGTATAAACCAAATAACGTATTCTTGTTTAGTTAATGGGTTGCAAGGCCATTAACATGTGACATGACATAGGAAGTCACCAAACCATAGGCATTTTTCTAGTAGTCGATTCACGACTGAGACACAAAAACACTACTCGGCTCTAGTGGTTACCAAGAGTGGGGCTGCCCTGAACCCGTTAGATCTAACCTTCTGTTCTGCGGTCTTAGTATGTACACGATTAATGGTGCTTATGGTACCCTATTCGTGACACTATTTCTCGTTTATGATATCAAGTATCAATTCTCGTTTATTACATCAAGTATCAATTCTCGTTTATTATATCAAGTAACATGTATTTCACCCCCGAAGTTATAAAACTGAAAACAGTTAAGAGAAAAGGGGGAGCATGAACTCACAACTTTGCGTTCCTTGCATCGTAAACTTCACCGGATTTGCTTAATTAGCGTCGTGACCTAAACGGCTTTTATTATCGTTAGTCACTAGACTTGTATCGTACAAGTACAAGTCACTGTGTTTTATGTATATGTTTTCTTTTGTTAAAAATAATCCATATTTTTAACTAAGTGTCTTACTTATATTATTTTCTCAAAAATACATATAAGTTTCTTGTATTTTGCACTTTGCACCCGAGTTATGTATCTTGTATGTTGTATGTGTATTTTTGTTACAAAAATTATGGCGAGGTTTGTATTTGAACATCATAGTTTAGAACACACTAGCAAACATTTGTCTAGAAAATATTTACTAAGTGTTAGAATTTTCATAAAATTTCGCCATAGTCTCCTTTGTAAACGGAGGTGTCCATGCTAAGTAGCATATCATTTTCTTTAATATACAACACATTAGATCGTTCTCAAATAATCAACCCGACATTCTGACATGCAAGATACTACTTTTGTCGTTTCAGTTTTAATACATAAAACTGGACTGTTTTCAGACATTTTAATAAAATGGTTAACTTATTCCAATAATTCCCAAATTTTTACAGAACGTCTTAAACGAACCAAAAATTATTGTGTAAAAATATCGGGGTTCAGTTCATTATCAGTAATTTATAGAAAATCGTTTACCGGACTGCAATCAGATTTGTTACATTCTGATTGCAGTCTACGGAATAGTTCGTTTAAAATTCCTCGTAAGTCCGTTTGACGAAATTCCAGTTGGAGGGTCACAAATACATCAGCGATCATCTACGGTAAAAATTTCAGGGGCTGGTTCTATTCAGGTTTCAAGTTGTGACTGAAAACGTAAAGCCCATTTTACTGCAGTAAAACTCAGCCTTAGCTGCTGTCATGAAAACAGACTTTTAAAATAGTAAACGACCTCAAAAAAATACAATTCCAGCGCCATTTTCTTCGTTTTTCGAAAATACACAATTTAGGCTTCAGAAATTCCGTTTTTCGATTTATTAAAGTCTGTTTACAGCCTGTTGAAGTCGGCTGAATAAGTACATCAGCATGTTATTTTGTGGTTTAAATGTTACTAAATAATATTAACATGTGTCCGAACAACGGGTTTATCAAAAGTTCGACGATCAAACATCATATATGTATTAACCAACCCTAAACCAACAAGTTTTCATCTTCAAATAATCTTTTATATTCAAGTTTCATGTAAAGTTTCATATTCATCATCTTAGTGTTCTTATTCTTGTGATTTAACCATAAACATCATACTACATATTTTTGATCACCAAAAATAAGATGAACAAGGGTGTAATGAGACTTACTACTAGCACAAGGCTAGGGTAGAATTTCTAGTGCAAAGATGATGAGGAAAGATGATGAACAAGACTAGAACAAAGCTCCTTAACTTGCAACCTCCATAGATCACCTTGCAAGCTTGGAATGGACTTGAAAATGGGGAAGATGATGATGTGAAAATGGTGGTGGTGGATTCGGTTTGGGGCAGCCGTGAGGGAGAGAGAGAGTGAGGTGAGAGAGGTGAATCTTGTGAATGATGGAGTAGATCATGTGCCATGCCTTTATAATCATCCTTGCATTTTTTTGATACTTACACAAGTAACAATCACTTCAAAGTATGTTACAAATATTATGGAAGATATGTTGGGGATGGTGTGGGTCCACCTATGGCTGATTTTCGGTTGGGGGGGGGGGGGGGTAATGGGTAATATTTTGCAACTAGAGTGGTAATGGTTAGTTACATATCAACTATTACTTACATAGGGTATATATTGGATATGTAGTGGGTGTTAGGGTGTTCGGGGATCACGACTAGCCAAGAAATAAATAAATAATGTGTGTGGCAAAAATTCAGTGTCCCGGGTAATGTCCGGTTGTTCAGTCGGATACTGTTCCGTTAATTTGTTTAAATTGCACCGTTTAGTGCCTTTTATGTACCCTTTTTACCCCTTTCAATTCCCTACACTTAGGGAAATATTTTGGACGATAAAACGAAATTTCTGTATGATATTTTATGGTTGAACAGCTGGTCATAGCTGAATTTGATAAAATTCTGCACTTAAAGTGCGTTTCGGTGCTTTTTAGTGCGTATTTTTGCTTTTGGAGCGTCTATATGTTAACCCTTGTATGTACTCTTGGGTTTTAATGTATTTTTGACGTTGGACCTACACCTAGGTCTCAGTTCTAATGTCTGACTGCTTTCTGCAGTTCTGTTGACACAATGTGTCTTACCGGTGAGTTTACTAGTATTACTGACGCAACGCTCTCGTTTATGCATAAAGCAATATTTTTGTAGTATACAACGTGTAAGAATTCACTTGTTTAGTATGTGTTTAGACATTGCTGACAATTAAGCACATAATTATAGTCATTAAATAATAGTTAAAGTGTACGGAAATTACCGGTTTGGTGCCAGTTGTCACATATAATACAAGATACTTATATTTATTTTTGAGAAAATAATATAAGTAAGATACATAGTTAAAAATATAAATTATTTTTAACACAGGAAAACATATACAAAAGATAGTGACTGTACTTGTGCGATACAAGTCTAGTGACTAACGTTAAGAAAACGCGTATAGGTCACGACGTAAATTAAGCAAATCCGGTGAAGTTTACGACGCAAGGAACGCAAAGTTGTGAGTTCATGCTCCCCCTTTTCTTTTAAATATTTTCAGTTTTAAAACTTTGGGGGTGAAATACATGTTACAAATATTACAACGTTTATATATGGTATGATGGATACAAATACAAGAAGCACTCTTGGTGATAACTAGTACCAAGTATGATGCGTTTTGAAGAATGATACGAGAAATCGTGTCACGAATAGGGTACCATAAGCACCATTTGTGACAACCGTCACTTTTCCGTACATTCCGTACACGAAAGGAACAGTAATTTGTGCTTAAATGACTGTGCATGATCTGGTTTACCAGACAAATAAATTTCTGAATTCCATACAAGTGAATTCATGCATGATATATGCTACAAGAATGACCTTATGATAGCGTTGCGTCAAAAATATTAGTAAACTCACCGGTAAGACACATCGTGTCAACAGGACTGCAGAAAGCAGTCAGACATTAGACTTGGAGCCTAGGTGTAGGTCCAACGTCAAGAATGAATTAAAACCCAAGAGTACATACAAGGGTTTTAATATAGGCATTCCGGAAGCAAAATTACGCACTAAATAGCACCCGAAACGCACTTTAAGCGTTATGCAGAAATGATGATTTATCATCCAGAATACTTCCCAAAGTGTCGGGAATCGAAAGTATTACAAAAGGGTACTTAAAAGACACTAAAAAGTGTAATTTAGCACTTTAACGAACCGGTGTCTAACCGAGCAACCGGAAAATACCCGGAACACCAAAATAATGCTAGAAGCATTGTTTTTATTTTTCTGGGCTAGTTAGGGTCCCCGAACACCCTAACACCCTGTATAATTAACAACACACCATAACACACAAACTAAACCTTTGAATTCCAACTAAATCACCAACTAATACTTGAAACCAAACTAGGAACCCCCCCCCCCCCACTTGATGGCCGGTTAGGGGACATGTTCCCCACATAGGATCTCTTTCATTATTATATTAGATTATGTTAGAGGATTAAGAAGCATGTTACCCAAAGGATTAAAGGTGAAAATGGGTTTAGAAAATGCACAAGGGTTATGCATACATTCATAAACTCACAACACAAACTAGCACTCTCCCCTCTTCTTCTTCCTTGTGTTCTCGGCCCAAGCATGGCACCCACACACCACCATTTTCGGTCATCAACTAACAAGTCCAAGGTTATCCCAAGGTGCTACAAGGTGGTTTAGGAAGCTTGGTGTATTCGGAAGCTCAAGGACCGCTCTCGTTTTCTTTTATCCACCACTTTTCTACACTCGAACTCCCCTAGCCTTGTGCTAGTGGTAAGCACTTAGATCCTTGCATTTACATGTTGTTTGTAGTGGTTAATAGTTAAATCATGATGAAAACTTGTGGACACTAAAAGATCATGTGCAAAGGTCTTGTAACATAAACTTGAAGATGGAGAAACAAGATGAGTGATGATAAAACATGATAAATCTGGGTATATAAACAATGATCTGCTGTAAATAATATATGTTAGGATATAAATCGTTATTAGGACAAATGATGATCGTATGTGTGCGTTTTAGTAACCTCTAAACTAAAAACAGCATGCTGATTCGCTTTTCCAGCCGACTTAAAGTGGCTGTAACAGGACCTAACTGAAACGAAAAATGTATTTTCTGAAGTCTAGGTTCATGTATTATGAAATACGGTTCTAATGGCACCGGAATCATAATTTTTGGACTCTGTTTACTATTTTTAAAGCGTCATTTCGTAACAGCAGCTAGAGCTGCATTTTTGCTGCTGAAAATATGTGTATTGTTTTCTGTCATAACTTGTATTCTGTGTGGAGTCTGATCACGAAATTTATACCATAGTTGACCACTGATTCATTTGTAATACTCCCACTGGAATTTCGTAAATCAGACTCACGATGAATTTTTAATGAATTATTTCGTAGACTGCAATCAGAAAGCGACAAATCTGATTGCAGTCCGGAAAATAAAACCTTATAAAATATTGGTAATGAACTGAACCCCGATATTTTTACACAATAATTTTTGGATCGTTTAAGACGTTCTGTAAAAATTTGGGAATTTTTGGAATAAGATAACTATTTTATTAAAATGCCCGAAAACAGCCCAATCTTGTACATTTAAACTGAAAGGATATAAGTATGTATATTTGTGAGGAAAAATATATATTTATTGATCGCCACATTTTGTGCTAAGTGTATGTAGTATGTATTATACTTGATAGTGTATTAGGATTTAAGAATACACTAAATACTCATGAGAAGTGAAAACACAAAAATACACATACACCATACTTAGGCAAAATACATAATTCGGGTGCAAAGTGCGAAATACAAGAGACTTATAATTATTTTCGAGAAAAAAATATAAGTAAGACACTTAGTTAAAAATATAAGTTATTTTTAACACAAGAATACGTACACAAAAGATAGTGACTTGTACTTGTGTGATACAAGTCTAGTGACTAACGTTAAGAAAACACGTATAGGTCACGACGCTAGATAAGCAAATCCGGTGAAGTTTACGACGCAAGGAACGCAAAGTTGTGAGTTCATGCTCCCCCTTTTCTTTAACTTTTTTTGGTTTTATAACTCTCGGGGGTGAAATACATGTTGCAAATATTACAATTTTTACAAATGGTAAAAATACAAGAAGCACTCTTGGTGAGAACGAGTACCGAGTGCAATATGATTTGAGAATACGAGAAGCACTCTTGGTGAGTGCAATATGATGTGCTTTAAGAAATGCCTAGAAAATACTAGATCATGTGAGCATAGACTAGATATTGAGATGCCATTAAAACTTAATTAGGGACGAGGGTTAGATCTAACGGGTACGGCCGAGCCCCACTCATGGTCCTTATGTGACCTCATGAGTGCTTCGGTGTCCCAGTCGAGGGAAATCGACACAGTCGAGGTTAATCGACACAGACGAGGGTAATCGACACAGTCGAGGGTAATCGACACAGTCAAGGGAAATTGACGCAGTCGAGGTTAATCGACACAGTCGAGGGTAATCGACACAGTTAAAGGAGAAAACACTAATGCTCCCTATGTCCTCACATGCCTTGAAGGAGAATATACTAAAGCTCCCTATGTCCTCACGTGCCTTAATGTCCTTGTATAAAAAATCATTTAATACGTGGGGTACTCAAGAAAACTTGAATGATACTTGAGTACGTGGGGTACTCAAGAAAACGGGAATTATACTTGAGTACGTAGGGTACTCAAGAAAAACTTGAATTATACATGACACATACTATGTTTTCATACAAAGTATACAAACGTGAAATACAAAAACGCATGAACTCGCTCAACTTTATGTTGATGTTTTCCAAAATTATATGTATTTCAGGTGACAGGATGGATCTTGGGTGCAAGTGTCGTAACTAGAAGTAGACTACAAGTTTAGATGTCATCCACTTTTGTTGAATTGTAACCTTGTCAAAGGTCGTGTTTTGAAAACTTAAATAACAAGTGTTTGTAATACTCAAATTTTCATGAATGGATGAACATCGTTTTGATCATATAGTTGTTTATTACGATTGAATGCAATGATAACAAGCTAGTCACACATCATACGCTTCCGCAAAAGACAGGGTGTGACAGTTTGGTATCAGAGCTTCGATTGTAGTGAACTAGGATTCTTTCTCGAGTCAAGATTACAATCACTAGAGTTCTCTCACGAAAACATTTTACAAAAAGGTTTTCATTGCATTCACGAAAGCGCCAAGATCCACAAGTCAGACACTTTTCAAAAAGTGACAAGGCAAGGACATTAGAAAGGAATACCTTTAAAATAAGGTGCCAACCAAAGCATAGTCTACACGAGTTAGACTTGCCAAAAACAAAATGACCCCCCAAAAAACGAGAGTTATACGTGATATAATGCATTAAATTGCTTGATTATGCTAAGTAGCATATATGTTATCGATATACATACATACAAATAAGTGTACGGAAAGATTATTGACGTGAATAAGATACTTTCGACTCTGACTCCTATTACTGCACGTGACTCGCACGATGAAGCTATCGACCTCGCGTCCTTTGCAAGACTCATGGCTGGGAGTGATTACCAAACAAGATGCTGAGCTTGCTTCCGTAGGAGATGGCTGCTCTTCCCTCTCGATCGTGAAGATGCCTAACTACGGTGATGATGACGAGGCAGAGGCGGCAACCTTGAACAAATTCTTGATCAACGGGATGAGATCCCTGCGGCTTATGAGAAGCAAGATTGACGATGCACTTGACCAGAAAAGAAAGATGAAGTATTCATCTTGAAGGTGCCCCTCCAACTACTAGGAATTCTCTCTATTCCTACTTCATCTAATCATCGTGCCTATTCGCGAGTAATAACAACGAGTGTTAGCGCGTGGACTACTGCAATGGTCCTTTCCATGACAAAGGTATAAGGATAGTAGTGTCCCCTCCTTGATTGATCATCTACTTGGACGAGAGAAAATTTGGGGTAACTGTGCAAGACAATTTATTATTACGGGGGCCCACGTAATAACGACTTGTAGTGCACATAAATCCTGGTGGACTCTGCGGGTCAAGCTAATGAAAACCACACAAAATTTATCTATAGGTGCCCTCACCTTCATCTGGTAGAACAACACATAGATCAGTGCTTTAGCACTTTAGAAAGTAGGAAGCCTGTCTTAGCCTACTTCGTGACTGACACTTCTACCTGCATATGAGACGTTTGAGAAAACGATATTTAAGCAAGAGAGGTGGAATGACATTCAAAAAGAATCAGCGACGATACACTCCCTATCACCTCCACACAAACAACCCCATCAAAGGGGAAATATACGCACCAGTAAAGCTAAAGACCTAAGAAAAACCAATGTAGCAGGAAATAACTAAAACTTGAATGACCAAGGCGATGTAGCCTCGAGTTCATTTCAAACAATAGGCCAAGTTGGCAAGCCTTTGTGAAGGCTCGATAACTGTTTCCTCACTTATACACTGGTTATATATACGTGTGAAATTGGGTGATTACATAATGGCTTATGATGCTATGTATCTCATAGACAATTGGAATGTTGTCTAACCTACTTCATACCATTTTGGCAGAAGAGAATGCCGCGCATGCGAGACACAAACACCAGTACGTTGCCAAGGACAGAAGCCGAGCTGCAAGAACGCATCTCACAGGCAATTGCGCGACATGAAGCCCTCCGCTCTAAGCACAGTGATGGCACTACTGAAAATAACCCTCCAACTAGCTGCACCTTTAAGCAGTTCCTGGACTGCAAACCATTAAACTTTGATGGAACAGGAGGCGCCGTTGCATTTGTTCGTTGGACAGAAAAGACTGACTTAGTTCTAAGAATGAGTAACTGTTCACCCCAACAGAGTGTTACCTATATCTCAGGGTTATTCCTAGATGACGCACTCTCCTGGTGGAACCTTCAGGTTCAAACCCTTGGCGCAGATGTTGCTTATGCACTAAGCTGGGACGAGCTCAAGGAAATGATGGAAAAGAAATACTGTTCTAGGGCTGAAATCCAGAAGCTTGAGGTGGAGTTCTGGAACTTGAAAATGGACGGACCGAAGATTCCTGAATACGTCCAACGATTTCACGACTTGTCTAGGGTCGTCCCCTACTTAGTCAAACCGGAATTCAAAAGGGTTGAACGATTCATTTGGGGACTTGCACCTCAGATCAGGAGCATGGTTACTACCTCAAAGCCCTCAACCATTGCAGAGGCTATCGAGATGAGTGTCACTCTTACTGAAGAAGCTCTACGTGCGGGAAAATTTTCGAAATCTGAGGATAACAATAAAGAGACTCATGTGGAGTCATCAGGCAATAAGAAAAGGAAGTCTTCGAACCTAAAGGTGGGCACACAAGTCGGCTATGGAAGCTCTAAAGCAAACAAAAGAAAGAAAGTGAATCCGCCACTTGGTAGGAAAACTGTTGGAGCCACTAATAAGGCCGGAGGTAAAATTTACTCGGGGACTAAGCCAAGGTGTGGGAAATGCAACTTTCACCATGAAGGTCGATGTCCGAGGCCTAAGTGCGGAAAGTGTGGTAAAGAAGGGCACAGCAAGGAAGCCTGTTGGGTGAAGGACCCAGATGGAAGAAATAAGAGAATACCAGGTTGTTACAAATGTGGTGAAGCAGGGCACTTTAGGAAAGATTTCCCTAGGAAGAAACAAGCAAGGAATGGTTTTCACGATCAAAACTCGTGAAGCACGCCAGGATCCAGATGCGGTTACGGGTACGTTCCCTATTAACCAACCTAATGCATCTACTTTTAATTAATACTAGCACTAACTTTAACCTTGCATGCCTAGAACTTAAGAAACCGCTTGGCCTAGTAAAATAGATGTCCCGTATTCCTTAGAAATGGGCGTATAGAAGGCTAGTTTAATCAGACGAAGCGATTAAGGATTGTATTTAGGGACTCAGAAGGCCGGAACCTTCTGTTACCATTGACTCGCGAAGTCATATTATGATAGTCAGCATGGATCAGAAATCCAAGTATAGAGCTGAAGTCGTTCGATATGAGAAAATCAGACGCATCCCTCTTGCGGATGATGAAACCTAACTTTCCTGCAATAGGTGCAAGGATGCTAGACCCCACAAGGCGGCAGATCTACGACATCCCTCATTGGTCGAAGAGGCATAGAAACGCCTCCGAGTAGACTGCAGAGCCTGAGAACATCCCCGTGATGGAAGAAGTCCCAGTAGCCTTTTCAGAAGACTTGCCAGGAACGCCTCTCTGTAGCGACGAGAGGAGTTTAGGATAAATCGCGTGCCAGGAGCAGCACCAGTGACGAATGACGCCATACCGACTAGCTTCACCAGCGAAGCATGAACCTCTGATATAACTGCAAGAGCTGCTAGACAGAGGAAATTAAGGACGTAACATCCTTAGTTAAGGAGACAAGGAGAAAGTTGGTAGTCTCCACTTTACATAAACTTCAGAAAATTGAGAATCAGAATCCTTTGCCAAGGACTGATGACACAAATGAGCCAATCGTAAGGTTCCAGTTACCACTCAAAGATCAACTTGAGGACAAGAGGTCCTCCACTGTGACTACAAGAGGAAATATCCCTAAAACGACCTTTAGGACTTGCTTCGAGCATTACGAGATCCTTGTCGTACCATTTGGCTTAACACATGCATCGACAATATTCATGGACCTCATGAATCGAACGTGTAAGCCATGCCTGGATGAATTACGATCATACTTATTGACTACATGCTTATATGGCCAACGACCAAGGAAGGTCGTAAGCAACAGCTGCAATTTAACTTGCAACCCCTAGAGAAAGAACAATTATGTGCTAAGATGACGAAAAGCGAATTTCGAATTCGCGAAATGAGAACTTTAAGATACATGGTGCATAAGAACGAGATTCATGCCAACCCTGCAACCCAGAGCTAAGGAGCTAGAATTGCAATTATGTGATGTTTCTCGACAAAGTCTCGGTTGCGCGTCAATACAACAAGACCACGACATTGCATACGCAGCACATTGATTAAGGAATCAGGAGAAGAGATCTTAAGATAGATACATTAATTGCGCGCCGCAAACTAGACGTCACTACCTGAAAGAAAACGTTGCACGATCTTTATTGATCACGAGGGTTGCAGCACACCGATGATCGTAAGAACTTGATTATGAACTGAGCTGCTGAATGATGCAGACTGTATGAACACAATACGTGCTTGTGTGATAAACTTTGATGAAAAGTCGGAACACTCACTTGCCCTTAGTGGAGTTTTCCTACAATGGTATCTATCGCACCGCCGTCTAAACCACTTCGTGTAAAGCTTTAGACGGAACATAATGAGTCAATTCCCATCATGATGAACGGATACCAGAAATAAACAATCAAACTAGCCCGAGATGGCCCAGGAAAACTAGAGGCAAGATCGTTCAGATATGTTATCATATCAGGACAGCCCGCAGAATACAGAAAGATTACGCCGATGAGCGGCAAAAATCGTAAGAATTTGAGACAAGAAGTATGACTAAAATGAGAGCCTCGCCTAGAGAAGGGGTAGTGTGTTTTGGAAAACGAAAAGGTTGAATCCCCGGTGTAGGGATCAGAACCATTGTTCACAAGATGAAACTCCCAGAAAAAGATCAGTAGTGATCGTGACACATTCATGTGTCTAATCGTTAAGAGGAGTCTGACTCAAGGAACAGTCGTTGTTCCCACAAATAAGATTCACGTCAATAACAAACGACAAGAATTACTATAGAAACTTGTTGAGGTTTTGGACCAAGAGTCCGCAATACTATAGAAACCTGTTGAGGTTATGGACCAAGAGTCCACAAGACACAGAAAAGTCATGATCGACTTACTTGAGTACGATAGGATTCATGACATGACCCAGAGATTTCATGGGAACATAGAGACAAATCATGAATCTAAGTGACCATATTAGTTTCACAACTCCCCTGCGACCGATGGCATCGTTTGAATTTCGGGACGAAATTCTTTTAACGGGGGGAGACTGTGACAACCGTCACTTTTCCGTACATTCCGTACACGAAATGAACAGTAATTTGTGCTTAAATGACTGTGCATGATCTGGTTTACCAGACAAATAAATTTCTGAATTCCATACAAGTGAATTCATGCATGATATATGCTACAAGAATGACCTTATGATAGCGTTGCGTCAAAAATATTAGTAAACTCACCGATAAGACACATCGTGTCAACAGAACTGCAGAAAGCAGTCAGACATTAGACTTGGAGCCTAGGTGTAGGTCCAACGTCAATAATGCATTAAAACCCAAGAGTACATACAAGGGTTTTAATATAGGCATTCCGGAAGCTAAATTACGCACTAAATAGCACCCGAAACGCACTATAAGCGCAGAATTTATTTAAATTCAGCTATAATCAGCAATATGACACTATAATATTATGCAGAAATGATGATTTATCATCCAGAATACTTCCCAAAGTGTCGGGAATCGAAAGTATTACAAAAGGGTACTTAAAAGACACTAAAAAGTGTAATTTAGCACTTTAACGAACCGGTGTCTAACCGAGCAACCAGAAAATACCCGGAACACCAAAATAATGCTAGAAGCATTGTTTTTATTTTTCTGAGCTAGTTAGGGTCCCCGAACACCCTAACACCCTGTATAATTAACAACACACCATAACACACAAACTAAACCTTTGAATTCCAACTAAATCACCAACTAATACTTGAAACCAAACTAGGACCCCCCCCACTTGATGGCCGGTTAGGGGACATGTTCCCCTCATAGGATCTCTTTCATTATTATATTAGATTATGTTAGAGGATTAAGAAGCATGTTACCCAAAGGATTAAAGGTGAAAATGGGTTTATAAAATGCACAAGGGTTATGCATACATTCATAAACTCACAACACAAACTAGCACTCTCCCCTCTTCTTCTTCCTTGTGTTCTCGGCCCAAGCATGGCACCCACACACCACCATTTTCGGTCATCAACTAACAAGTCCAAGGTTATCCCAAGGTGCTACAAGGTGGTTTAGGAAGCTTGGTGTATTCGGAAGCTCAAGGACCGCTCTCGTTTTCTTTTATCCACCACTTTTCTACACTCGAACTCCCCTAGCCTTGTGCTAGTGGTAAGCACTTAGATCCTTGCATTTACATGTTGTTTGTAGTGGTTAATAGTTAAATCATGATGAAAACTTGTGGACACTAAAAGATCATGTGCAAAGGTCTTGTAACATAAACTTGAAGATGGAGAAACAAGATGAGTGATGATAAAACATGATAAATCTGGGTATATAAACAATGATCTGCTGTAAATAATATATGTTAGGATATAAATCGTTATTAGGACAAATGATGATCGTATGTGTGCGTTTTAGTAACCTCTAAACTAAAAACAGCATGCTGATTCGCTTTTCCAGCCGACTTAAAGTGGCTGTAACAGGACCTAACTGAAACGAAAAATGTATTTTCTGAAGTCTAGGTTCATGTATTATGAAATACGGTTCTAATGGCACCGGAATCATAATTTTTGGACTCTGTTTACTATTTTTAAAGCGTCATTTCGTAACAGCAGCTAGAGCTGCATTTTTGCTGCTGAAAATATGTGTATTGTTTTCTGTCATAACTTGTATTCTGTGTGGAGTCTGATCACGAAATTTATACCATAGTTGACCACTGATTCATTTGTAATACTCCCACTGGAATTTCGTAAATCAGACTCACGATGAATTTTTAATGAATTATTTCGTAGACTGCAATCAGAAAGCGACAAATCTGATTGCAGTCCGGAAAATAAAACCTTATAAAATATTGGTAATGAACTGAACCCCGATATTTTTACACAATAATTTTTGGATCGTTTAAGACGTTCTGTAAAAATTTGGGAATTTTTGGAATAAGATAACTATTTTATTAAAATGCCCGAAAACAGCCCAATCTTGTATATTTAAACTGAAAGGATATAAGTATGTATATTTGTGAGGAAAAATATATATTTATTGATCGCCACATTTTGTGCTAAGTGTATGTAGTACGTACTATACTTGATAGTGTATTAGGACTTAAGAATACACTAAATACTCATGAGAAGTGAAAACACAAAAATACACATACACCATACTTAGGCAAAATACATAATTCGGGTGCAAAGTGCGAAATACAAGAGACTTATAATTATTTTCGAGAAAATAATATAAGTAAGACACTTAGTTAAAAATATAAGTTATTTTTAACACAAGAATACGTACACAAAAGATAGTGACTTGTACTTGTGTGATACAAGTCTAGTGACTAACGTTAAGAAAACACGTATAGGTCACGACGCTAGATAAGCAAATCCGGTGAAGTTTACGACGCAAGGAACGCAAAGTTGTGAGTTCATGCTCCCCCTTTTCTTTAACTGTTTTTGGTTTTATAACTCTCGGGGGTGAAATACATGTTGCAAATATTACAATTTTTACAAATGGTAAAAATACAAGAAGCACTCTTGGTGAGAACGAGTACCGAGTGCAATATGATTTGAGAATACGAGAAGCACTCTTGGTGAGTGCAATATGATGTGCTTTAAGAAATGCCTAGAAAATACTAGATCATGTGAGCATAGACTAGATATTGAGATGCCATTAAAATTTAATTAGGGACGAGGGTTAGATCTAACGGGTACGGCCGAGCCCCACTCATGGTCCTTATGTGACCTCATGACTGCTTCGGTGTCCCAGTCGAGGGAAATCGACACAGTCGAGGTTAATCGACACAGTCGAGGGTAATCGACACAGTCAAGGGAAATTCACGCAGTCGAGGTTAATCGACACAGTTAAAGGAGAAAACACTAATGCTCCCTATGTCCTCACATGCCTTGAAGGAGAATATACTAAAGCTCCCTATGTCCTCACGTGCCTTAATGTCCTTGTATAAACAATCATTTAATACGTGGGGTACTCAAGAAAACTTGAATGATACTTGAGTACGTGGGGTACTCAAGAAAACGGGAATTATACTTGAGTACGTGGGGTACTCAAGAAAAACTTGAATTATACATGACACATACTATGTTTTCATACAAAGTATACAAACGTGAAATACAAAAACGCATGAACTCGCTCAACTTTATGTTGATGTTTTCCAAAATTACATGTATTTCAGGTGACAGGATGGATCTTGGGCGCAAGTGTTGTAACTAGAAGTAGACTACAAGTTTAGATGTCATCCACTTTTGTTGAATTGTAACCTTGTCAAAGGTCGTGTTTTGAAAACTTAAATAACAAGTGTTTGTAATACTCAAATTTTCATGAATGGATGAACATCGTTTTGATCATATAGTTGTTTATTACGATTGAATGCAATGATAACAAGCTAGTCACACATCATACACTTCCGCAAAAGACAGGTTGTGACACCATTAATCGTGTACATACTAAGACCGCAGAACAAAAGGTTAGATCTAACGGGTGACCGGGCAGCCACACTCTTGGTGAAAACTAGTACCGAGTAGTGCTTTTGTGTCTCCGTCGTGAATCGACAACGAGAAAAATGACTATGGTTTGGTGACTTCCTATGTCGTGTCACATGTTAATGGCCTTGCAACCCATTAAGAACCCTGATACATACAAGAATACTTTATAGTTCATACCACAAGAATACCTTATTTGTACGAGGTTCGTACACAAGAATACTTTATTTGGTTCATACCACAAGAATACTTTATTTATACAAGAATACTTTATTTACACAATAATACTTTATTTTTACAAGACACATATCACGTTTTCATACTAAGTTTGCAAACGTTCAATACAAGAACTGCATAAATTCACACTAACATTATGTTGACGTTTTTCCAAAACTCACATGTATTTCAGGTAACTAAAGTGGATGTGCGCGCGGTCTTACTCTTGCTCATGGAAGTAGCTTATGTTTATCTTTGAATAAAGTTGTAAACTTTTCAAGACAATGTTTTATGCTATCTCGTGGTGTAAACCCTAAACTTATGTTTTCAAGTTATGAAATGGTTGGCATTTGAAGTTATTTTTACGAGCATGTAGTATGTTTACCTTTCGTATGCAATGAGAACCTTTCATGATCACACCTCGTGCTTCCGCCGCAGAAAGGGGTGTGACAGATTGGTATCAGAGCTGCGATTATAGTGAACCAGGATTCCTTCTCGAATCTAGTCTACAATCTCTAGGATCCTTTCACGAAAACAATTTTTCAAAAAGTTTTCATTGCATAAAACGTTCCGCGACATCCACTACCTGAAACTGTTTACAAGAGTCAAGAAAAGACACTACGAGACTTAGGGTGCACTGGTGTAGCACTTGTCTGTGATTAAGAATTGCTTGCAATTATGTGTGATAATTGATATATACATATACTAGAAGTAAAATGTCACAAGTATACGTGACTTTACCTGAAAGCAATGGCCTGTCTGAAGGAAGTGATACGAGGATGAGACGAACTGTGCGGACTGTGCAAGGAGTTACGTAATTATGGATGCATACATAATTATGGAACTCAGTGCACAGAAACCACATCAAGTCTTGTCACGTAAAGCTTCCCTCAGTGCAAGAAAAGGGCAAACGTGAACACCCCTCCCCCAGCCTACTAAATACTCTGCTAGAGTAATAATTGTTTGATGTCACTTATGTGGTATATGCTTGTATATATATACTACTACTGTCTCGTAAGACGATATCAAACAAATGTCTAACCCTATTGTGTTATGTTCTGTCAGAACATGGCACCCAGAAGAGCTGTGAACGCTCGTGATCAACCTCCTCCTCCCCCACTGCCAAAGACTGCTGAAGAGCTTAACGCTCTACTGGAAGAAAGGATCTCCGCAGCTATCGCCCAGTACGAGGCGAACCGCACCGAGGACAGTGGAGGACCAAGCAATGGTAGACGTAACGGACATGGAGATTCGTCTGGAGGAAACACAGCTCAAGGTAACCTTAAGACAATTTGCTAAGCATGGAGAAATTTATGAACGGTCTTTGTTTCATTATTTCTTCGATTGCACACGTGTGAGTTGGTTGGATCAATTACAGGCTGCACCTTCAAGCAGTTCCTCGACTGCAAACCACTGAACTACGACGGCACTGGAGGTGCAGTGGCATTTATACGTTGGACGAAAAAGACTGAAGCCACTATCTGTATGAGCAAGTGTACCGCGGATCAGCAAGTCACTTTTGCTACAGGGTTGTTTGTTGATGAAGCTCTGACTTGGTGGAACTTGCAAGTCCAAACCCTGGGTGATGATGCCGCTTATGGCCTGACTTGAGACGAACTGAAAGAAAGAATGAGAGAGAAGTATTGCTCTCGTGCTGAACTCCAAAGGTTGGAGACGGAGTTTTGGCATTTGACCATGGAAGGTGCAGACATTACTGGGTATACTCGAAGGTTCCATGATTTGTCTAGGGTGATCCCCTATATGGTGACTCCGGAATTTAAGCGCGTCGAACGCTACATTTGGGGACTGGCCTCAGAATTCATTGGCATGGTAACTTTGGCCAAACCTCAAACAATCACCGAGGCTGTAACTCTGGCTGTCAGCCTTACTGAAGATTGTGTTCGTATGAAGAAGTTATCACTGAACCCAACATAAAAGACCGAGACGCATGCTGAGTCGTCTGGTGACAAGAAAAGAAAACATGCAAACCTGAATCAAGCGACACGTAGCAACAAGGGTTTCAACAACAAGAAACGTGACCCCAACCCGCCTCAGGAGGCGAAAACTCTTTCAACTATGAATGACGCTCCTGCCAAAAGATATCTGGGCACTCTGCCCATTTGAAACAATTGCAAGCGTCATCACGAAGGGGTTTGTCGCATTCCAAAATGCGACAAGTGTGGAAAACTGGGTCACCGTACTGAGGACTGTTGGGGTAAAGGAAACAGGAACTGGAATGGAAACCGCAATGGTGCTGGTAACAGGAATGGTAACGGAAATGGGCAGAACCAAGGATGCTTCAGTTGTGGAAGCAAGGATCATTTCATGAAAGATTGCCCAAAAGGAAACAATGCTCAGGCTCGAGCGTTTGTGATTAGAGCAAAGAACGCACGCGAAGACTGTCACACCCCGACCGCGTAAAACAACAAATCGCGGTGGAATCTTCGGGGAGTGTTGTAACAGAATCATTGTTTCAAAACACATGGAAATTTGAAGTTTCGTTTTATTAAACATTAAATATTTACATCGTCTGGAAATCTAAATAAACAATTTAAACATAGTCTATCATTGTTATTAAGTCACTAAGGCCTCGTCGAGTCCTATGTGAGCATGCATCCTAGCAATCAACATCATTTAACAACACCTGAAACATATGTGAAAACAAAGTCAGCAAAGAAATGCTGGCGAGTACATAGGTTTTTGAGAGTGTCGGATTCATGGCTAGTTTACATGTTGCAATACTTAATAAAAAAACTTGTTTTGAAAAGTATTGTATTGCGACATAATTAACCAACTCAAATCAAGTTGGTTATAGTTTATAAAATCTCGTAGCCATGATTCTTAACCCAAAACATTTATTTAATAAAATCAAATTGTAAAACATCTCGTAAAAACTCGTTAATAAATCTCGTTAATAAAACTCGTTAATAAATCTCGTTAATAAAACTCGTATAGTTTATATTATTTCGAAAACCTCGTTTGTGTGACATCGTTTCAAAATCGTTTACCCAAGTGAACTAAATAACGCCACGGTATGTAATATGATGAAAACACTTATATATAGGAAGTACCAGCGGCGTATCTACCATGCTTTCATCACATTACACCCGTCCCATTATCTAAACACTAACTGAAAACCAATCGTTTACCCAAATCGTTTAATTCGTTAAAAATCGCTTTAGTCGTTTAAATCATTCTCGTTTTAAATCGTGAAAACTACTTTTGATTGTCTCGCTAATAACATCCAAACCTTCGCGACTCGACTATCTCGCTTCTCACATTAATAGACCACCAAAGGGTAAATTAACAATCACAGATTCAGTCGTTACCCACCTAACCCACACATAACCATGGGTGCAGTATGATAACGGGATTTGTCAAATCCTATGGTACCATAACCTAATACTGGTCGGGTCGGCCAAAACTAATGAATGTTATTTGTTATGTAAATACAACCAACAAGTTTGTTTACTTTATCAAAATCGTTATTAATTTTGTATAAACCATATCATTTATTTTTGAAATCATCGTTAAAACCTCGAAAACATTTAGCACATATGAATCACCCCAAAACAATTTAAAACAGTAAAATAGGGGAACTATGTACTCACCTGAGAATGCTTAGAGGTCTTGAACAACCACCAAGCAAAGCTAGAGGGAGCACGGAATCAATCGGCAACCTAATAACTATATAAATAAACTGGACCTAAGTCGGAAGATCGGATAGGATGAGGTTTTGTAAACCAAATGAGTATTGGAACTCATATGACATGGTTTAACAAAGTCTACATTCTAAATCGAAACCTAACCTAAGTGCTTTCGACCCATTGTGACCCATTAAGGTAGCTTAAGCTACTTTAACGTGTCGTTCGCGCAAAAGCGCGTTCGAGACGTCTAACAAGTCCTATGACAAGTATTATATGCCTAAACATGATTAAATATGTTGCATAATCAATTAAGTGACAAAATTTTGTGTTACATATGCTTAATTACCAATTATGTATGAAAAGGGCATTTTGGTCATTTACCTAAGGCATATAAACTACCTATCATACAACTAATTAAACCTAAGTGACCATAAGGTATAACCTCGGAAGGTTATTCCCTATGCAACTATGGTCACTAAACATGTTTGGTCGGATCCTAATGATCGACCAAGCGGGTCGTGTTCGAAAGTCTAAGCGGGTGTTTAGTCCGCTTGACTTACGACTCTACACAAGCACTAATCTAAAAAGTGACGAGTTAAACATGTTTAACGAATTTAGAAAATAGATTTGGTATTAAAACAAACGGTTTTGATACCTATAAGTAGTTTGGTTACAAAATACGCAAGAATGCGCATTTTGGCGGAAACTACGACTCGTCACTACACCTAGATAACGTGGTAATCAGTAGGTATAGTCACTAGGGACTATAACCATCGTGATTACGCTCACGTTATGAAGTTCGAATGAACTTCGCATTGACCATAAACTGGTCAATGCAGAAAGTCAAACGCGGTTTGACTTTCAGACTCGAAAAGCGATAAAAGAACGAAAGAATACTTACAAAAGGTCCCAGCAAGCTTTGATCCGATTTACTCTCAGGTATGAAGCATAAACTTCAACTTAGAGAGCCAAAATCAGATCATTGTGGGTTTTGCAAGTGAAAGGAGGTGGGTGTATATAGGAAATCTAGAACCGTTAGGATCGTTCATCGTAAAACGAGCTTCGATCTCATCCGTACACATGTGCCCATGGTTTTGTGAAACCATGGGAGCCCATAGTTTCATTAAAACCATGTGCAAATGAGGGGAACAGCTGGAACAAGCTGGAATTTAGATTTTTCATTTTGGTCCCTTCCTAAGATAACTATGGCAGAATGACAATTTTGGTCCCTGAACTTCAGAATCTTGCATTTCGGCTCATTTTTTACACGTTTAAGCCCCGTTAACCTCATTTCAAGGCTCTAAAATGAAGTTAAAGTATAGGGAACTCAAAACATGCTCAAAAATATCTCGGATGTCGGTTCGTTTGGTCGTACGATTGCGTTGTTCGGTTAATTACGACGAAACACGAACGAATGCGAAAAACGATCCAAATTACGTGACGAATGGAATTTTATAATGAAAATCACTAAAATAAAATATTTTAATGATTACATAAAGTTTTGGATGTCCGGATGTATTCAGAACGTAAGATATGCGCGAAAATGCAAACTTATGCACTTTTTGACGCTTTTAGTCCCTGAATGACCAAAAAGTTTATTTTAGCACACCGAACCCCTCAAAGCCTATTTCTAAGCTATGTAAAGGATATTTAGGGTATGTTTAATTTATGGTCATGTTCCGGAATGTTCGTTACAGTACAAATCGGTATACTTTCACAGTTTGTCAAAATTAGTCCCTGTAAGCGAATAAACTTGATTTCGCCACACCAAACCCTCCAAAACTTATTTCTAAGTTATGTAAAGGTTATTTAAGGTATGTTAAGCATATGTCACTGTTCCAGGGTGTTTGTTGCATTAAACTGGTTATATTTACGAATTAGTGCGCGTATAACCTTCCAGAAAGCGATTTAGAGCCCGAAATCGAACAAGAGTTGATATGTGCAAACGATACACATATTTATGCAAATCCCAAGCATGAAACACAACATTTAATTGATCTGGTATTTGTTCGATGGACATGGAGGCACAGATGTCACAAAGACCCTAATGTGGTCACCGGTACGTTTCTCGTTAACAATCACTTTGCTTCCATATTATTTGACACTGGTGCCGACTATAGCTTCATGTCTGTGGAATTTAAACGTATGCTTGGAATAGAATCTACTAGATTAGATATTCCGTATTCCATAGAACTAGCCAATGGTAAACTTGTTGAGTCGGGCGAAGTTGTTAGAGGTTGCACATTGGAACTTGGTGAACGAAGATTTAGCATCGACCTTTTACCTATTCAATTGGGTAGCTTCGATGTAGTGGTCGGAATGGACTGGTTGTCCAAGAACAAAGCTGAAGTTATTTGTCATGAGAAAATCATTCGCATCCCGTTGGCAAATGGTGAAACTCTCATCGTACATGGAGAAAAACGAGACACGCCTCTGCGAATCATCAGTTTTATGGAGGCACATAAGTGCTTAAGGAAAGGATGTGTTGCTTTCCTGGCGCACGTTGTAGATAAGAAGGCTGTGGAGCCGAAACTCGAAGATATTCCTATGGTGAAAGAATTCCCTGATGTTTTTCCCGAAGATCTGCCAGGACTACCTCCGCAACGACAAGTCGAATTCCGTATAGACTTGGTTCCAGGAGCCGCTCCTTTTGCCAAGGAACCTTATCGACTTGCACCATCCGAGATGCAAGAATTATCTACACAACTCCAGGAGTTGTTGGATAAAGGATTCATAAGGCCAAGCTTCTCGCCTTGGGGAGCTCCAGTATTGTTCGTGAAAAAGAAGGATGGAACATTGTGGATGTGTATCGATTACAGAGAACTGAACAAGCTCACAATCAAGAATCGGTATCCACTACCGAGGATTGATGACTTATTTGATCAGTTGCAAGGATCAAGCTACAATTCCAAGACCGATCTTCGATCTGGATACCATCAGTTAAGGATACAAAAGGAAAGCGTACCCAAGACTGCATTCAGAACACGCTATGGGCATTACGAGTTTCTTGTGATGCCATTCGGACTGACGAACGCACCAGCGGTATTTATGGATCTGATGAACCGTGTTTGCAAACCATATCTCGATAAATTCGTGATTGTATTTATCGATGATATCCTGATTTACTCGCGAACGAAAGAAGTACATGAGCAACATCTCAGAACCATCTTGGAACTACTAAAGAAAGAGAAACTTTATGCAAAATTTTCCAAATGCGAATTCTGGATTCGCGAAGTACAGTTTCTTGGTCACGTTGTGAATGAGAAGGGCATTCATGTCGACCTAGCCAAGATTGAAGCAATAAAGAACTGGGAAGCCCCCAAAACCCCAACTGAAGTTCGACAATTTTTGGGCTTAGCGGGCTATTACCGACGATTTATTGAGAATTTCTCAAAGATAGCTCAACCGCTAACTACCCTTACGCAGAAAGACAAGAAGTACGACTGGGGTGATAAGCAGGAAGAAGCTTTCCAACTGCTCAAGAATAAGCTATGCGATGCGCCAATACTATCATTACCTGAAGGCACCGAAGACTTCATGGTATACTGCGACGCTTCACAACAAGGTTTGGGTTGCGTGCTTATGCAGCGCCAAAAAGTCATTGCTTACGCTTCAAGACAATTGAAGGTACATGAAAGGAATTACACCACGCATGACCTGGAACTAGGCGCGGTGGTATTCGCCTTGAAGATCTGGCGACATTATTTATATGGTACCCGATGTACAATCTTCACAGATCACAAAAGCTTACAACACATATTTGATCAGAAAGAATTTAACATGCGTCAGCGACGATGGGTCGAGTTACTGAACGATTATGACTGTGACATTAAGTACCATCCTGGAAAAGCAAACATTTTAGCAGACGCGTTAAGCCGAAAAGAAAGGGTTAAGACCCTAAGGGTTCGAGCATTAGAAATGACTATTCGAACGAACCTCACTGAACGTATTCGTGACGCACAACAAGAAGCCCTTAAGATGGAAAACCGTAAGGCTGAATACCTCTGGGGTATGTTGAAATATATGGTACCAAATGAAGATGGAGCCTTATACTTTAAGAAGCGTATTTGGGTTCCGCTCTATGGCGGTGTTCGAGAAGTCATCCTTGATGAAGCGCATAAATCGAGATACTCGATCCATCCAGGATCGGACAAGATGTATTAAGACTTAAAAGAATACTATTGGTGGCCGAGACTCAAGAGCGATGTTGCTGTTTATGTTGGAAAATGCCTAACCTGTGCTAAGGTTAAGGCTGAATATCAGAAACCGTCCGGCCTACTACAACAACCAGAGATTCCCATGTGGAAATGGGAGCAGATCTCGATGGACTTCATAACGAAATTACCAAGGACCCCGAGAGGGCATGATGTGTGCAAAATGCAACATATAAATTAAATCAATTGTGGCATAAAACTAACCCTTTTTTAGTACTAATGTTGGAAAAAGTGTGCTTTTGTCTTCCTTTTGTATTTTCAGGATTAAATGTGCTCAAATTAACAAAAGAAGCAAAAAGACAGCTAAATTTAACATAAATACAAGAAAAGGAACAGACGTGACATACCCGACCCCACGACAACATCTTCCCAAGCAAAACAAGAAAACAGAAGGCTGAACACGCCCCATGCTCAGTGAACACGGGGGCGTGCCCAAGTGCCAGCAGAAAAGACAAAGCTGTAGAAGCTTCTATCGCCCACCACGGGGTCGTGCTCAGCGGACACGGGGCCGTGGTCAACTCTAAGATTCGCAGAATCTGGGAAATCTCGATAGTACAGATTTACTTCTGCACACGGGGGCGTGCCCAGTGGACAGGGGGTGTGGTCAACTAATACAGACAAACTGCAATTAATGAAAAAAAAGATGAAGGATGGACACGGGGCCGTGCCCGAGCTTCTGTTCATCCTATAAATAGGAGTGCTTGGCTCAAGTGCAAACCATCCCTTGGCACACCACCTCTCTCACACTTCACCCACCACCCACCACTACCATAACACCACCACCCACCACCATCATCCATTGTCCATCATAGAGTGTGTGAGTCGTCTCGGGATCCAAGATTGATCGTAAGAGTTCTTGACAATCAAGGCCATGTTTGCCTAAGTCTCTTACATCACTTGGTGAAGACAAAGTGTCTAGTGTAATACTTTTTATTTTTAATCTTTTCGCACTTTTTACTTGGTTATGTATTAATGACTTTAATAACTAGTTTCTTATGTTGAAGGTGATTTTTCCTTATCGTTTGTCTGTGGTGTCTTGGCATTATTTTACTGTCTATATAAAATAAAAGATTTTCACCATTCATATCTCCACGGTCTATATGGAGGTATGTTGGCTACCTGGTCGGGGGTTAAGGGAACGGTTTGGTAAGAGTCTTGCCTTGTTCAGTGTATAGATCCTGCAAGGACCTGGGTCAAATTTAGTAGGACCTCCTTCAATACTTAACTGTATTGGATGGCGGGGGTCAAAACTCTTTGACCCCCTCATATGTAAGCTACTATTAATACTTTAACCCGGCTACTTAGGACTGTATCCCTGCTGACTCAGACTACTTAGCCGAGGGTAACGTCACCTTCAAAAGAGGGGCCTACCATAATATGCATTAATAACTTAATTAATTATATTTCAATAATCCGACCCTTTAGGATTGTATCCTTGCTGACTCAAACTACTGGCTTGAGGATAACGTCACCTTCAAAAGAGGGGCCTACTACAATAACTAAGATAATCTCTTAAAAAGTGCAAAAGTGCGGAAATAATCAAAGGTTACACTATACACGAGTCGGAGCCAAGTGATTCATCTTGTCTATCTGTTTTTACTTTTATTTTATTTTCAGCATTTTAGTTAGTTTTTTTTTTCTAGTTTAAAACCTTTTTCTAACTTTTTGATTTTATTAGACGTTGAGGATAAACCGGTACTAAAGCTCTTGTGTCCTTGGACGACCTCGGTATCTTACCAACACTATACTACGCTCACGATGGGTGCACTTGCCCATATGTGTGTTTAGTGTTAGTAAATATCGTGTTTTATAAATTTAAAACTTGGCTAAAAAAGTGTAAAAGGGCTTAAAATAAACATTAAAACCATAACACACTTCACGCACATCAGGGCACGATATGATATGGGTGATAGTTGATCGGTTAACGAAATTTGCGCATTTCCTACCGATCCGAGAATAAGATAGCACTGGAAAACTTGCTGAGATATACTTAAAAGAAATTGTGGCATGCCATGGAGTGTCTATCTCAATTATTTCAAACAGAGATGGACGCTTTGTCTCAAGAATCTGGCAATCCTTTCAGGAAGCCTTTGGATCTCAGCTAGATCTAAGCACGACATTCCATCCATAAACAGACGGCCAGAGCGGACGGACTATACAAACGTTAGAAGATATGCTTCGCGCATGTGTTATGGACCTAGGCGGCAGCTGGGATACTCATCTACCATTAGTTGAGTTTTCCTACAATAACAGTTATCATACAAGCATAAAAACCGCACCGTTCGAAGCTCTGTATGGCCGCAAGTGTCGATCGCCCTTATGTTAGGCAGACGCTGGAGATAAACGTATGATTGGTCCTGAACTTGTGCAAGAGACAACCGACAAGATTATGCAGATCCGAGAGCGCATTAAGGCGGCTCGAGATCGACAAAAGAGCTACGTTGATCGAAGACGAAAACCATTAGAGTTCGAGGTGGGAGACAAAGTTTTGTTGAAAGTCTCACCTTGGAAGGGCGTAGTAAGATTCGGAAAACTTCGGAAGCTGAATCCCCGATACATCGGACCATTCAAGATCTTAGAAAGAATTGGTACTGTGGCATACAAATTGGAATTACCGGAAGAACTTAATGGAGTACATGACACGTTCCATGTATCCAACCTCAAGAAGAGTCCAACACCAGAAAACGTGATCATCCCTGTGGATGAAGTGCATATTGATGACACCCTCCGATTTACAGAACAACCAGTTGAGGTTACAGACTGGAAAGTCAACAAGACCAGGAGGAGCACTGTCAAACTTGTCAAAGTACGTTGGAACTCTAAGCACGGACCCGAGTACACGTGGGAACGTGAAGACCGGTTCAAAGAAAAGTATCCCCACCTGTTCAAGAAAACTCCTGCGAGAGATAGATTAGCCTGAATTTCGGGACGAAATTCTTCTAACGGGGGAGACTGTGACAACTGGCACCAAACCGGTAATTTCCGTACACTTCAATTATTATTTAATAACTGCAATTATATGCTTAAATGTCAACATTTTCTGAATACATACTAAACAAGTAACTTCATGCACGTTTTATACTACAAAATATTGCTTTATGCATTAACGAGACCGTTGCGTCAGAAATACTAGTAAACTCACCGGTAAGACACATTGCGTCGACAAATCTGCAGAAAGCAGTTAGACAATAGAATTGGAGCCTAGGTGTAGGTCCAACGTCAAGAATACATTAAAACCCAAGAGTACATACAAGGGGTAACATATAGACTTTCCGAAAGCTAAAATATGCACTAAAAAGCACCCGAAACGCACTTTAAGTGCATAATTTTATTAAATTCAGCTATAAATCAGCTTTTAACACATAAATATTATGCAGAATTCATGATTTATCATCCAGAATATTTCCCTAAGTGTCAGGAATTAAAAGTGTCACAAAAAGTTACATAAAGGACGCTTTACGATATAATTTAGCACTTTAACGAACCGGTATCTAACCGAACAACCGAACATTACCCGGAACATAAAAATATTACTAGAAGCATTGTTTTACTTTTTCTAAGCTAGTCATGATCCCCGAACACCCTAACACCCACTAAAATATCAAGCAACTAACTAACCTAACCAATACTTAGAATTGGATCATAAACTAACTAGTTGGTTAAAATTTACATGTAGACCCCTCCCCCATATCCTAATAAATCGGCCCACATGCCTATTAGGAGATTTGTGGAGATTTGTTGTAAGGATATGCTATGTACTTGGAAGACATAAGACCCAAGGGTTAAAAGCTTGTTGGAAATTATATGAATGGACCTCTAGATCATAACACACACTTCACTCAACACTTCTTCTTCTCCCCCTTGTTCCCATCTTCGGCCGAACCCCCTTCCACACACCCTCACCATTTTCGTTTCAAGCTCATGCAATCCAAGACCATTTCAAGGTGCACAAAGGTGATTTAGAAGGTTTGGTGAGCTCGAATCTTGAAGGACCTCTTCCGTGTGCTTTTATCCACTCGATTTTCCTCATTGTTTCTTCCCTAGCTTGAAGCTAGTAGTAAGCATCTTGCACACTCTTGTTTACTTCATGTTTTAGTGGATAAAAGTTATATCTTGATGAAATCATATGAACACTAATGAACATACACATGAATCTTGAAACATAAAGCTTGTAATATGATGAAATAGTGTTGACATGATATTGTTTGGTGCATGAATGATATTTAATAGTTGTTTACTAGAGATGATGATGTTAATATTCATATGAAGCTTGTTAGATTGTGATTAAACACATCATCTAGCAAGATTAGGAGATGATTATGTGTTTACACAAAGATGATCATCTTCTTGATTTAACATGAACTTGATGAATGAATGATTTCTTGGTAAAATATTAATCAAAGCAAGCTAGTAATCTTGTGAATCTAAGATTCATGAGTGGTTTTTCTAAAAGAACCAAGTTTAAAGTATGATTTTTAGAAAATCTTGGTTTTTACTTAAACTTACACTATTTTTGGGCAATGAAATAAGTGTAAAGATACTAGAGAAACAAGAGGAGGTTACAAATAAACATTTTTGCAAAATTTGATTACAAGTTGTAAAGGACCAAATCTTTTAATAACATGATTTACAAACAAACAACCATGTTTTTAAGAGTAACTAGACCTACTAAATAACATGGTAAGTTACTACGAGTTTTTACAAGAACTTCAAGTTCATGATGTAGTGTGAATTACATGATTTAGGCATATGGTAAGACTTGATTGTGTTGTTGATGTTGATGATGAGTTTAAAAGAAAATAAACACATGTTTTGAAAACATGAGAAACCTCCGTTTTTAGGGGAAACTCTGTCGAAATTTCTATAAATTTTGACACTTAGAAAAATATAAGTTTTGGTGAAACTTATTCCCTAAAAATATTTACCAAGGTTTCCCTAATTTTTGTGTTAAGAAATGATGATTTCTTCAAGGTTAAAATTGACATTAAGTATGTATATTTTTGAGAAAAATATATATATTATTTGATCACCAAATTTTGTGCTAAGTGTATGTAGTATGTATTATACATAATGGTGTCTTAGGACTTGAAAATACACTGAACACTCCTAAGGAGTGAAAATACAAAAATACACATACAACATACTTAGACAAATACAAGAAAATATATTTATGAAAATATATTACTTGATAGAATAAATAACTTGGACAAGTTATGACCATTAAATGAAGTATTGGGCAAAATACATAATTCGGGTGCATAATACAAGATACTTATATTTATTTTTGAGAAAATAATATAAGTAAGATACATAGTTAAAAATATAAATTATTTTTAACACAAGAAAACATATACAAAAGATAGTGACTGTACTTGTGCGATACAAGTCTAGTGACTAACGTTAAGAAAACACGTATAGGTCACGACGTAAATTAAGCAAATCCGGTGAAGTTTACGACGCAAGGAACGTAAAGTTGTGAGTTCATGCTCCCCCTTTTCTTTTAACTATTTTCAGTTTTATAACTTCGGGGGTTAAATACATGTCACAAATATTACAACGTTTATATATGGTATGATGGATACAAATACAAGAAGCACTCTTGGTGATAACTAGTACCAAGTATGATGCGTTTTGAAGAATGATACGAGAAATCGTGTCACGAATAGGGTACCATAAGCACCATTAATCGTGTACATACTAAGACCGCAGAACAAAAGGCTAGATCTAACGTGTGACCGGGTAGCCACACTCTTGGTGAAAACTAGTACCGAGTAGTGATTTTGTGTCTCCGTCGTGAATCGACAACTAGAAAAATGCCTATGGTTTGGTGACTTCCTATGTCGTGTCACATGTTAATGGCCTTGCAACCCATTAACAACCCTGATACATACAAGAATACTTTATAGTTCATACCACAAGAATACCTTATTTGTACGAGGTTCGTACACAAGAATACTTTATTTGGTTCATACCACAAGAATACTTTATTTATACAAGAATACTTTATTTACACAAGAATACTTTATTTTTACAAGACACATATCACGTTTTCATACTAAGTTTGCAAACGTTCAATACAAGAACTGCATGAATTCACACCAACATTATGTTGACGTTTTTTCCAAAACTCACATGTATTTCAGGTAACTAAAGTGGATGTGCGCACGGTCTTACTCTTGCTCATGGAAGTAGCTTATGTTTATCTTTGAATAAAGTTGTAAACTTTTCAAGACAATGTTTTATGCTATCTCGTGATGTAAACCCTAAACTTATGTTTTCAAGTTATGAAATGGTTGGCATTTGAAGTTATTTTTACGAGCATGTAGTATGTTTACCTTTCGTATGCAATGAGAACCTTTCATGATCACACCTCGTGCTTCCGCCGCAGAAAAGGGTGTGACATATTATTACCAGGATGCATGGTATACCTAGATTTATGGGCCTCCTCTAAAATTTTATTTCTTAAGTCTCCTTGCTTAGGTACCCAAATCCTTTTCTTGTGGAATCTCCAAATTCCATCAATCCCTTGCTCTAATTCCTTTATCCGTCCCTTCATTACTTCAGCATCATCCTTGATTGTTGTTTCTTGAACATTCTTCAGTTGTTCCATTAAGTCTATTTGTAAACTTAATCTAAGAGCACGAACTCGTCGTTGTTTCTCATGATACTTACGACTTAGGGCATCTGCGACTACATTTGATTTTCCTTCGTGATATTGAATATCACAGTCGTAGTCACTTAGAATTTCCATCCATCTTCTTTGCATCATGTTTAATTCCTTTTGCCCAAATATGTATCTTAAACTCTTATGATC
This sequence comes from Helianthus tuberosus, assembly GCA_030545235.1. NCBI lineage: Eukaryota > Viridiplantae > Streptophyta > Magnoliopsida > Asterales > Asteraceae > Helianthus > Helianthus tuberosus. Next base: position 12,619 of record JARYGA010023673.1, on the reverse strand, counting down.
TGTATATACTGTAAACTTACTGTCGTACAGATAGTGTCTCCAAATCTTAAGGGCAAAAATTATGGCTCCTAACTCTAAATCATGAGTCGTATAGTTTTCCTCGTGCTTCTTCAATTGCCTGGAGGCGTACGTAATTACCTTCTTGCGTTGCATTAACACACATCCTAATCCTAGCTTAGAAGCATCACAGTAAACTTCAAAATATTATGTCCCTTCTGGTAGAGCAAGAATTGGGGTGTTTGTTAACCTTTGCTTTAAAATCTTAAAAGCCTCTTCTTGTCTAGGTCCCCATTCAAACTTCACTGCTTTACAGGTTAGCTTAGTTAATGGCACAACTATTTTGGAAAAATCCTTAATAAATCGTTTATAATATCCGGCTAACCCTAGAAAACTTCTAACTTCCATAGCTGATTGCGGGACCTTCCATTTGGTGATCGCTTCTATTTTGGAGGGATCTACGTGAATACCTTCGTGATTCACCATGTGTCCTAAAAATTGCACTTCTTGTAGCCAAAATTCACACTTTGAGAATTTGGCGTAAAGCTTCTCTTTTCTTAACAAAGTTAAGAGTGCATGCAAGTGTTCACAATGCTCGTCCTGACTTTTGGAATAAATAACTATATCGTCGATGAAGACAATTATGAATTTATCCAAATATGGTTTATAGATCCTATTCATCATGTCCATAAATGCCGCAGGAGCATTTGTTAGTCCAAAGGGCATGACTGTAAACTCGTAATGACCATAGCTAGTTCTGAAAGCAGTTCTAGGTATGTCCTCTGTCACACCCTGCTAGTAGCGGAAGCGTATTGTGTGTGACGTAAGAAAGGTAATCATTGCATCCAAATGAGTAAACATAAGAAACCACAACGATGCCATAGATATATTGTTTTCCACAAAAGATTACAAGTTTTCCAACGCAGTTTCCAAGTTTCAACAACGTTTGACATAGCATATTCAAAGTTATTTTACAAATAACAAAAGGTAGTTTTTGACAAACAGACATAGTGAGGTTTTGTCCCCTATATACCCATACGAGGTTGGGATATAAAAGACAAACCCTCCAAAAGTGGCCATCGTTGTCATTGACTTTCCCATTTCCCGTAGTGAATCACCGGCTCAAGACCTGTTTCCTGAAATACATGTAGTATTAAAAAGATCAACAAAAAGTTGAGCGAGTTCATGCAGTCATTATTATCATATGAAATCTTTGCATTCTTGTATTGAAATCCAGGTTTGTTAATAGCATATATGGAGTTTAAGGATCTATCAGTGGGTAGCGAACCCCTGACATTATGTACCATAAGTTACGTAACCAAACCGAAACAACTTTGACATTTTCTGGGATCACAAAAGCACTCCTATGGCATATCAAAGGAGCGGAGCGTGTCTCAAGCTCAATAGATCTACACCTTTTGCACCTTGGTCACTAAGTGATTAATGGTTACTATGTTATCATCCTACTTATGTACATTGATCGTGTTATCATCTAAACCCATAGCTAACAAACCCATAGTATTAGCATGTATGCTAACATATCCGTAGTTTTAGCATGTATTTCCCCTCGATTCTTTTAAAACCAAAACATTGAAATCATTGAAAGGAGGGACATGAACTCACAAATTTGCATTCCGTGTAGTATGAAATCGAAGTGAGCGTCCGTACGTGTCAATCACCTACATGTGTACTAATCTCGTTAGACACTAGGTCTTTCGGACCTCGTACAAGTTGTTCATCTTGAATACTTTATTATGTTCTCGTTTGTCATCTTTGGAACAACTTTGTATTTTAGAGTGTTGATAGTTTACTCGCTCGATTGTTATGTATATACATGCATTCTATACGTATTGAATTATATGTGAACGGCTTTGAACCTATGTCATTGGGCTTACCCCACGTTTTATTGTTATTGGGCCTAGCCCTAGTTTTATGTCATTGGGCCTCGCCCTAGTTTTCTTGTTATTGGGCCTGGCCCTAGTTTTCTTGTTATTGGGCCTGGCCCTAGTTTTCTTGTTATTGGGCCTAGCCCTAGTTTTCTTGTTATTGGGCCTTGGCCCATGTACTTTAGAAATTTGGGTCTTGACCCATATATTTGCCATTGGGCCTTGGCCCATGTATGTTAGTAATTTGGGCCTAACCCAAATAATTTATTTTTGGTGAGTCCATTAAATATACTCTTGCATTTTTACCAAAAATTCACCAAGCATGTAACTTAATAAGTTCGTTTTTCACATGAAAAATACTTGATAATTTTTATAGTTTTCGACTTTTCGGATTCTTGTTTTTGACCACTTAGTTATGTGTTCATTTTAGTGTTTAAAAATATGTTAGACATTGCAGTAACTTGTTCACGATGTCGATACGCCCAATTCGTCGTCATCAAGTGTTATGTATTTCCATTTCGGCCATTTTATTTAATTGTCCGATTTAATAGCATTTCTTGGACCATGTAGGAATATGTATGTGTATTTATTTTGGTCACCCTATAGGTATCTAATACATACACATATAGCACATATTACATGCACTTGACAAGTTTCTAAAAATATATAATTTTTACCAAAAATTATATATACATATATGGTTACACTTTTAACCATTTATTTTTGTAAAAGAGTAAGTTTAAGTCCATAAAACTTATTGAATATTTAAGACTTAAATATTCTCATTAGGGTTTCCAAAATGACGTTTATGACCACTAATCTCGTTTAACATTGTTAATCACCATTTAATCCCCTCTTTAACCGCAATTAGATTTTTAGAAAAATTCGCCATAGTTTCCCATAAACTATGACGTTTCCCACGTTATAAAAACGCGTTTAAATCATAATCACAATCAATTTTCCAAAGCAAGTTTCAATGTATCAACTTTTTATACATGTTTATATGTTAACATAACTTCCACATTTCATGAACTTTCATAATACACTTTTTATACATAAAAAGTTAGACTTTTTAAAGTAATTTTCATAATAAACAAGTTGTTTAATTTATCTTGTAAAAACAAAGTTCACTAAACTTCCCAAGATTAAGTTTTAAACCTATTTAAACCCTTGTTTCTTATGTAATCCAAAAATTATATGATTAGTTCATGAAATGAGTATGATGATCTTTCTTGGTTTAAACATAACCATGTTTAAATCACATATTTATGTTCATCATGATAAGATGAACACAAATATAAAATACTACATGAAACTAACAACATGATCATCATAAATATAAACTTTAACTCACTAATCTCAACAAAAAAATAACATACTCAACATGAACATATGAACATATTAACACTAAACAACATAAATCAACACATAATATATTCATATTTAGTGTTTATTAGCTTTGTGTTTAGGGTTTTTGATTATGTTAAGCTTTAAATTCAAGATAATCAACTTGTACAATAATAATCTACTAATAATATGGAGCTTAAAAATGATGGTTAGAGATCTTACAAGATTGCACTAATTAGACAAGAAAATAAGAAGAAATTAAGCTCCAAAAGTGCTCCAACTAATGCTCCAAGTTTAACTCATGTGTGGATGATCTTGAAATGGCTAAATTTAGTGTAAAATGGAGTGCTTATGAGTGAAATATGGTGAGTTTGTGGGGGGGGGGGGGGGTGAGGGCTGCCGTGAATATGGAGGTTCCAAGGGAGGATTTTTGGTTTCAAAAGTTGTTGCAAATGTTAATATGATGAATCTTATAATATCTTAGAAAGTATGGTGTGTTCACCATTTTTCAACAACCACCAATTCAAGTGCCATACTCTAAATCTTGCCTTTTTCATCAAAGATCAAGTGGGTGGGGTCCACAAAATTTTCGGCCATAATGACCATGGGGGGGGGGTATTTTGTAATTTTTTATAAAAATATTATAAAAGTAGATATTTTGGTCATTAGCCGGAGTAGGGTGATTAGGGGTTTAATTACACCATTAAGGAGTAATTAGGGATTCGAAACCAAAATAATTATTAACTGGTTGACTAAACTAGTAAAAATCATGTTTTGGTACCTTGGATGCTTTTCGTTCGGTTGTCGGTTCATTAACGGTGCTTTTATGGCGTACCGACAAATATTTCCGCAAGTTGTTATCTTGCATCCCAGAGAGATATGGAGTGATTCCGAGTTCCAAGTTTTTGCTTAACTAGTTCGCCAGATTCTTCGTTTGCTTGTTTCGTGACAAAAATGTCGCCTACTAGTTCGTCGGTTCGCTAACGAACTATTTTAGTGCAAAGCGATGTAATACCGGAAACTTGTGATTATGAACATTCCGTTGATATCATCTTATTGTTTTAGTGTGTTTTTCATCAATTGACATTATTCCGAAGTCCCGGAAATGCTTTGTTATTGGTTCGGACGCGTTAAAAATGCTATATTTTAAGCCGAAACGGACATCTTTGAGATTAGGGCGTTATACCGGAAAGTCTTGTTTCTTAGCAAGATGTGTTTTCATAATAATGTTTTCTTATATAAATGGACTCAGTTATGTTATCCGAGTGTCATTTTTCAGTGTTTCGGTCTGATTTCACGGTTTGCTGGCATGAATAGTGTAACCGTGAATAGTGCACGTGGCACTTTCTACCAACACTTTTAGGACATTGTTTGCCTGATTTCGCAATGTGGCGAAAACCAACATATGTTTTAGCATTGTTTCATTGTCCTAACCTTGTTATCCAATTAACGACACTGTTACGTAATTAAATTACGCTAAATGCGTGAGATTATGTAAATAAAATAGTGATTAGTTTGTACGGAATTGCCGGTTTATTGCCATTTGTCACATTCTCCCCCTGTTAAAAAAAAATTTCATCCCGAAATTCACGTTGAGTTATCCGTTAAAGGACTCTTCTCGACCAGGTGGAGGGGTACTTTGTATTGATCTGAACTCCACGTCCCCATGTATTCTCGGGTTCGTGACGTGAGTTCCAGCGGACCTTTACTAGTTTAATACGACTTATCCTTGTCTTGTGGACTTTCCAGTCCATAACCTAAACAGGTTCTTCGGTAAACTGGAGTTTGTCGTCTACAGGAATTCCATCCGCTAGGATGATGACTGTTTTCATTTGTTGGACTTTTCTTAAGATTCGACACATGAAATGTGTCGTGTACGTTACTGAGTTCTTCTGGCAGTTTCAACTTGTACGCAGCGGTACCGATCTTTTCTAGAATTTCAAATGGCCCAATGTATCTCGGGTTTAGTTTTCCACGTTTCTCGAATCTAGCTACGCCTTTCCAAGGCGAGACTTTCAGTAAGACTTTGTCTCTGACCTCGAAGACTAATGGTTCACGTCTTCTGTCCGCGTAGCTCTTTTGTCTGTCACGAGCCGCTTTGATACGGTCTCATATCTTTGCTATCTTGTCAGTAGTCTCTTTGACTAGTTCAGGGCCAATGAGTTGTTTGTCTCTGACTTCCGCCCAACACAGCGGTGATCGGCACTTCCGTTCGTATAGTGCTTCGTATGGGGCGGCTTTGATGCTTGTGTGATAACTGTTATTATAGGAAAACTCCACCAGCGGTAAATGAGTATCCCAGTTTCCGCCCAAATCCATCACACAGGCGCGAAGCATGTCCTCCAACATTTGGATGGTTTGTTCGCTTTGTCCATCGGTTTGCGGATGAAATGTGTGCTTAGATCCAAATGAGATCCAAGCGATTTCCTGAAATGATTGCCATATTCTTGACACAAAGCGACCATCACGATCCGAGATTATTGAAATAGGTACTCCTTGACGTGCTATTATTTTTTTTGAGATAAAGCTCAGCTAACTTCTCTGTACTGTCTTTCTCGCGAATTGGCAAGAAGTGAGCTAACTTGGTTAATCGATCGACGATAACCCAAATCATGTCATGACCTCGAGAGGTCCGTGGGAGTCCTGTAATGAAATCCATTGATATATGTTCCCATTTCTAAACGGGAATCTCGGGTTGTTGTAATAGTCCAGATGGCTTTTGATACTCGGCCTTGACCTTTGCACCAGTTAGGCATTTCCCAACGTAGGTCGCAATATCTCCTTTGAGATTAGGCCACCAGTAATATTCCTTTGCATCCTGATACATCTTATCAGATCCGGGATGTATTGAATATTTTGACTTATGTGCTTCATCCAACACTAAGGCTCGCAATCCGCCAAAGTAAGGAATCCAGATTCTTCCCATGAAGTACCTTGTGCCATCTTTGATCTCTTCCAGTTGTTTCTCTAATCCTCGCAAGGATTCTGCTTGAATGTTCTCCGGCTTTAGAGCTTCTAGTTGTGCATCGTGCACACGAGTAGTGAAGTTCATCTGAATGGTTAACTCTAAAGCTCGTACTCGTTAAGTTTTGACTCGCTCTTTCCGGCTCAAAGCATCCTCCACAACATTTGCTTTGCCCGGATGGTACTTGATTTCAAAGTCATAGTCATTCAACAATTCTACCCATCGCCGCTGGCGCATGTTTAATTCTTTTTGATTGAATATATGTTGAAGACTTTTATGGTCTGTGAATATGGTACACTTAGTACCATAAAGATAATGACGCCAAATCTTTAAGGCGAATACCACTGCGCCCAACTCTAGGTCGTGAGTGGTATAATTCTTTTCATGAACTTTCAACTGTCGTGACGCGTACGTGATGACTTTTTCACGTTGCATTAATACACAACCCAAGCCCTGGTGCGATGCATCACAATACACCACAAAGTCATCGGTGCCGTTAGGGAGTGATAAGATTGGCGCTTGGCATAGTTTATCTTTGAGTGTATGGAATGCCAATTCTTGTTTTTCACCCCAATCGAACTTTTTATCCTTTTGAGTGAGTGAGGTTAGCGGTTGAGAAATTTTAGAAAAATTCTCAATGAATCTTCGATAGTATCCCGCTAAACCTAGAAATTGTCTTACTTCCGTAGGGGTCTTGGGAGCGTTTCAGTTCTGTATGGCTTCTATCTTAGCTGGGTCCACATGTATTCCATTCTCATTCACAACGTGACCGAGAAATTGGACCTCGGGAATCCAGAATTCGCATTTTGAGAATTTGGCATACAATTGTTCTTTCTTAAGTAGCTCCAGAATAGTTCTCAAGTGTTGTTCATGTTCTGCCTTGGTTCGTGAGTATATTAAAATGTCATCAATGAATACGATCACGAACTTGTCAAGATATGGCTTACATACCCGATTCATCAAATCCATGAATACGGCGGGAGCATTTGTTAGGCTGAAAGGCATAACAAGGAACTCGTAATGCCCATAGCGAGTCCTGAACGCTGTCATAGGAATGCTTTCCTCTTGGATCCTCAGCTGATGGTGTCCGGATCTTAGATCAATTTTGGAATAGAAGCTAGAACCTTGTAACTGATCGAACAAGTCGCCAATCCTTGGTAAAGGATACCGGTTCTTTATAGTTAACTTGTTCAGTTCTCGGTAATCTATACACATCCGAAAGGTTCCGTCTTTCTTCTTGACAAATAGCACCGGAGCTCCCCAAGGTGAGAAACTCGGTCTATTGAATCCTTGTCAAATAATTCCTGAAGCTGAGTAGATAATTCCTGCATCTCCGAGGGTGCGAGTCTATATGAAGCTTTCGCCACCGGTGCAGCTCTTGGCACAAGATCGATACTGAATTCGACTTGTCGCTGCGGAGGTAGTCCCGGCAAGTCTTCTGGAAAGACTTCAGGGTATTCCCTTACCACAGGGATGTCCTCCACCTTGTGCTACTCGGCCTTCTTGTCGACCACATGGACAAGAAAGGCAATGCATCCTGTTCTCAGACTCTTCCGAGCCTTCATACAGTTGTTGGTCAGCAGCCGTGAGTCGTGTTTCTCTCCGTGCACCAAAAGATGTTCTCTCGTCAGACAGGGGGAAAAAGAATAATAGTTTTCGCAGCACAACTACTTCTGCTCGGTTGTCGGCCAACCAGTCTATGCCAGAAGTTAAGTCGTAACAACCTAATTGAATGAGTGAAAAGTCGTTACTGAATTTTCGTGCTCCAAGTTCAAGTGTGCATCCTTTGACGTCTTTCCTGTCTTGACTAATTTACCATTGGTCAATCCTATTGAATGGGAGGACGTCTTGTTTACTTGACTCGGCCAAGCATACTTTGAATTTTATGGGGATGAAGCTAATACCGGCACCGATGTTAAACAACACGGATGCAATGGGTCGGTTGATAGGAACGTATCGGTGACCCTTAATGACTTCGCTAATTCCTCATTAGCTAACTTGATAGAGCAAGACATGTTTAACCTACATGACTCTAATTCGTGTATATGCTTAGTATCTAAAGACACTAAGTTAAGCCGACGTTGGTATCCAAAGAATTGATACATGATGGTTGTAGAGTAGAGCATACCCCTACACTTGCTTACTCACTAGCTTGATTCATCCTTAACCATCCAGGCTCGTAGTGACCTCCTTGCCACAGTAAAAACCACCTCGTTCATTCTTGAATATAGCTAACTCATTAGTTTCTGTTTTGTGCCAAGTCTCACCACACTACTACTCTTGTCACTTTTGCAAGTGCCCTCATGATGAAAGTTTCACCTATCTCATTCCGAATTTTGACAAGTTATTAGCATACTTCTTAATGCGAGCATCGATTATGGCAGTAATCGCCTTCGCTTTGCTTGTCACGGGATTTCTCTTTCTCTTAACACCCTCCTTGGGCAGTCCCCCATCCTCACCACATCCTTGGTGAGACTAACAGAGAGAGTTACTTGAAAATAAATCTAGGTAGGGTGACATGATGTGATCATGATTCGGATCTCAGGGCTAAACCCCAAATGTAGCGCTCACTGCGTTTGGATTCGAGTGTTATCCAATATGCAATCAATCCTTGACAGATTGTAGAGGCGTCGGGGTAACTAACAACATTAGCTCAAATCATGATCGAGTTCTAGAGCTCGGTTCCCAAACTTGGAATTTTTCCACTAGCGAGCAATACTCTTCTCGCTTAAGATTCTTGAGTTCTTCCCACAATAACCTCTTTGTTGTATTACTCCCTATAGTTTGCACTTGGAGATTCCACCAAGTTAACGCCTCATTCAACAGAAGGCTATTCGTTTACCAAAACATTTACTTAGGAGTACATTTATTAGCAAGGTTAACTGACTTCTTTGTCTTTATCTAGCAGATAGAACTCATTGCACCTTCCGTATCAATGAGGTCTCGCGGCTTATAATCCGGAAAAGCCTTAGGATTAAAATCTGGTGTGATTGCATCTCCAAGTGTGGCATTTCCACTCATTCTCATCCCATCGGGATTTGAACCACTTGAACTACCGGTACCATCAGTACCATCACTAGTGTCGACACGACAACCTCATGTTGTTCCATATGACCTCTAGTTCAACTTTAATAGTAGGGCGCTGATTAACTGACCCTCTTCTAGGTGTAGATTTTCTTGTCGACGCCACGTTGTTTCCTATACATAGTATCATGGGGTCTAGGCTTTTATTTGGACAGATATAGCCTATCATGCGCCTAAGAATTAAGAATGTGATTGGTCATGGAAACCTCAAGACAGCGTTGCTCTGGTATGTTTGAACAATGATATTCATGAATAAATGCATTCCAAAATGCATAGTACCTCTTGAGTGTATTAGCCATGTGCCTAAATGGGAAAAGAAGTAATTCGTTGAGGAGGAGAAACCAATTGGTCATCTCCAATTTTTACAACGTGTATCCCATACTTCCTGGATCTCGATCGCCCAAAGTAGGAAAAATGCTTCACCGCACTAGCCCGTGTGACGAATACGTTGATACTCCTTGAGCTCCACGAGCTTCGACAAAATTGTTATAATTTCCATAGATGTCGAATAATACAACGAAGGGGTTGTAGCTTGGCTCATGCCATAGTATCCCTTGGAATAAGACAAATATCAAACGACAGAGTTTAATGTAATCATCTCCGATAACTAAGATAAGGTAAGGTGTCATAAACACCAAAGAACCAGCCCATGTACAAGAATTTCGATAATGTTGAGGAAAAATCCTCCATGAGTGGCTAACGAGTTTTGTTTGCTTTCGATGACTAGTCTCAGACGACTCGTGTTATAGATCGAATGTTAAGTGCAAACAATACGTGTAGTCTTCCTGTATCGTAGAGTGTTATAGTAACCATTCCGGTTAGTGTTCTACTAGATAGAAATTTGAACAACTTAAGAACTTCGAATGGATAGTGATCTCTTGGTTTGACCCGCAGAGCCCACCAGGATTCCCATGCACTACAAGTTGTTATTACGTGGGCCCTTGTAATAATAAATTGTCTTGCATGGTCACCCTAGTGTCTCTCGTTCAAAGCAGACGATCAGTCAGAGAGAGGGTCTATTGTCTACATACCTTCAACATAGAAGGGACCTTCGTGCTGGTCCACGTGCCACTGCCCCTTGTCATTATTCGTGGAAGGGCACAACGTTAGTCTAAAAAGAATTTGTAATAATAACCACTGGAGGGGCACCTTCAAGATGAATACCTCATCTTCCTTGCCTTAACAAGAATGTAATCAATCATGACCTTTATGAATCTCAGGGACCTCTTCCCACTAGTAGAGTTGTTGTTCAAGGCTGCCACCTCCGCCTCGTCGTCACAACCGAAGCTAGACATATACTACCCGAGGGAAGCAACCATCTTCCACGGAATCAATGCTTTAGGGTCTCGATTAGGGACCACTTCCGCCAAAAGCTTCGTAATAGACGCGAGGTCATCACTCTCATCGAGAGAGTTAAGTGTAATAATAGAATTCATAGTCGAAGGTATTTTCATTCATGGCAAATATTCCATACAACACATATATAAATATATTATATATATATATATATAATTAATCACTAAATCTCATGCTATTTTTGTTCTCATGTTTCACATGTAAGCCTTAGTGTTTTCAAGTCTATTCCTTATAGACTAAACATGTATTAAACCGTATCAGTTACTTATGATTGAGCCCGCGTGATAGATCCTCGTGTTATAGTGACACAATGAAAACCTTTTGTCATACTTTTTGAAATCATCTTTGTAATTTTATTGACTTTGTTTTCATATGAGAGCCCTTGGTGATTGTAGACCAAACTTTATAAAAGTTTGTACCCGGTTCACTACAATCGGAGCTCTGATACCAATCTGTCACACCCTGCTAGTAGCGGAAGCGTATTGTGTGTGACGTAAGAAAGGTAATCATTGCATCCAAATGAGTAAACATAATAAACCACAACGATGCCATAGATATATTGTTTTCCACAAAAGATTACAAGTTTTCCAACGTAGTTTCCAAGTTTCAACAACGTTTGACATAGCATATTCAAAGTTATTTTACAAATAACAAAAGGTAGTTTTTGACAAAAAGACATAGTGAGGTTTTATCCCCTATATACCCATACGAGGTTGGGATATAAAAGACAAACCCTCCAAAAGTGGCCATCGTTGTCATTGACTTTCCTATTTCCCATAGTGAATCACCGGCTCAAGACCTGTTTCCTGAAATACATGTAGTTTTAAAAAGATCAACAAAAAGTTGAGCGAGTTCATGCAGTCATTGTTATCATATGAAATCTTTGCATTCTTGTATTGAAATCCAGGTTTGTTAATAGCATATATGGAGTTTAAGGATCTATCAGTGGGTAGCGAACCCCTGACATTATGTACCATAAGTTACGTAACCAAACCGAAACAACTTTGACATTTTCTGGGATCACAAAAGCACTCCTATGGCATATCAAAGGAGTGGAGCGTGTCTCAAGCTCAATAGATCTACACCTTTTGCACCTTGGTCACTAAGTGACTAATGGTTACTATGTTATCATCCTACTTATGTACATTGATCGTGTTATCATCTAAACCCATAGCTAACAAACCCATAGTATTAGCATGTATGCTAACATATCCGTAGTTTTAGCATGTATTTCCCCCCGATTCTTTTAAAACCAAAACATTGAAATCATTGAAAGGAGGGACATGAACTCATAAATTTGCATTCCATGTAGTATGAAATCGAAGTGAGCGTCCGTACGTGTCAATAACCTACATGTGTACTAATCTCGCTAGACACTAGGTCTTTCGGACCTCGTACAAGTTGTTCATCTTGAATACTTTATTATGTTCTCGTTTGTCATCTTTGGAACAACTTTGTATTTTAGAGTGTTGATAGTTTACTCGCTCGATTGTTATGTATATACATGCATTCTATACGTATTGAATTATATGTGAACGGCTTTGAACCTATGTCATTGGGCTTACCCCACGTTTTATTGTTATTGGGCCTAGCCCAAGTTTTATGTCATTGGGCCTCACCCTAGTTTTCTTGTTAGTGGGCCTGGCCCTAGTTTTCTTGTTATTGGGTCTAGCCCTAGTTTTCTTGTTATTGGGCCTTGGCCTATGTACTTTAGAAATTTGGGTCTTGACCCATATATTTGCCATTGGGCCTTGGCCCATATATGTTAGTAATTTGGGCCTAACCCAAATAATTTATTTTTGGTGAGTCCATTAAATATACTCTTGCATTTTTACCAAAAATTCACCAAGCATGTAACTTAATAAGTTCGTTTTTCACATGAAAAATACTTGATAATTTTTATAGTTTTCGACTTTTCGGATTCTTGTTTTTGACCACTTAGTTATGTGTTCGTTTTAGTGTCTAAAAAATATGTTATTTTTAG
>JARYGA010023672.1:0-59559 GCA_030545235.1 Helianthus tuberosus | reverse complement strand
GTTCTTGACAATCAAGGCCATGTTTGCCTAAGTCTCTTACATCACTTGGTGAAGACAAAGTGTCTAGTGTAATACTTTTTATTTCTAATCTTTTCGCACTTTTTATTTGGTTTCGTATTAATGACTTTAATAACTAGTTGCTTATGTTGAAGGTGATCTTTCTTTATCGTTTGTCCGTGGTGTCTTGAAATTATTTTACTGTCTATATAAAATAAAAGATTTTCACCATTCATATCTCCACGGTCTATATGGAGGTATGTTGGCTACCTGGTCGGGGGTTAAGGGAACGGTTTGGTAAAGGTCTTGCCATTGTTCAGCGTTTAGAGGTCCTGCAATGGACCTGGGTCAAATTTAGTAGGACCTCCTTCAATACTTAACGGTATTGGATGGCGGGGGTCCAAACTCTTTGATCCCCTCATAAGTTAACTACTATTAATACTATAACCCGGCTATTTAGGACTGTATCCCTGCTGACTCAGACTACTTAGTCGAGGGTAACATCACCTCCAAAAGAGGGGCCTACCATAATTTGCATTAATAACTTAATTAATTATCTTCCAATAATCCACCATTTTAGGATTGTATCCTTGCTGACTCAAACTACTGGGGTGAGGGTAACGTCACCTTCAAAAGAGGGGCCTACTACAATAACTAAGATAATCTCTTAAAATAGTGCAAAAGTGCGGAAATAATCAAAGGTTACACTAGATACGAGTCGGAACCAAGTGATTCATCTTGTCTATCTGTTTTTCTTTTTATTTTTATTTTCAGCATTTTAGTTAGTTTTTATTTTTCTTAGTTTAAAACATTTTTCTAACCTTTTTGATTTTGATTAGACGTTGAGGATAAACCGGTACTAAAAGCTCTTGTGTCCTTGGACGACCTCGGTATCTTACCAACACTATACTACGCTCACGATGGGTGCACTTGCCCATATGTGTGTCTAGTGTTAGTAAATATCGTGTTTTATAAATTTAAAACTTGACTAAAAAGTGTTAAAGGGGCATAAAATATACACCTAATATATATAACACTCGACAACGCATCAAGTTTTTGGCGCCGTTGCCGGGGACACAAGGATTTTAAGAAAGCTTAAAATTGACGGCCTAATCTGTTTTTCAAAATCTTTTTAAAACGCGCGCACATTTTTCTAAATTTTAGTTTAGTTTTGCATTTACAGTAACCTGTACACGGGGCCGTGTTCACTGAACACGGGGCCGTGCTGCACATTTTCATAAAAACACCCAGTAACAGTAGCTTGAACACGGGCCGTGCTCACTGAACACGCCCCGTGCTCAACGAAATCAGTAAATTTAATTAAAACGCCCAGATACAGATCCTGAACACGGGGCCGTGTCCAGCCTCTGTTTCCATTTTTATTTTTGTTTTCTGATCTCGAGACTCGGTTGTGGTCTGCTGAGTGATTCTTATGGATCCATACTTAGGAGGTTACAACTACACCTATGAGGAGGAGGATTATAGGAGTAATTATTGCACTAATTATCGTAACACACGCTCGGTTCAAAATAATCGCTCATATCAACCATCCAATTCATACACCTACTATGAGGAGCCTAGGTACGAGCCATCAACTTCATACACATCATATGAAGACCAAAGGTATGAACCCCCTCCCTCATACTCATGTTTTGATGAACCAAAGTATGAGCCTTCATACTCATACTTTGAGGAACCAAGATATGAGCCACCGCCTTCATATGCTTATTATGAGGAACCATGGCGTGAACAACCCACCTCATATGAGTATTATGAAGAACAAAACTACGAACCTTATCCATCATATCCTTACAATGAAGAACAATGGTGTGAACCATCAACTTCATATGGGTATTATGAGGAACAAAGGGTCGAACAACCGGATTCAAGCTTAGAAAATCCCGATTCTTTTTCTATAACCGAAGTGACCGATAGGATATTAGAACACATAAGAGTTATCGATCGATGTATAAAAGAATCTCGCGCAAGGGAATAGGAGTCCCGCGCAAGAGAATAATTAAAAAAGGAAGAGATAACTAAAAATGTAAAAATGGAAGAACAAATAAGTGAAAAACCGACACATGAGTTAAACAACAAAAAAGGTGAGTCCGACAACGTTAAAATTCAAGAAGAGTCTAATTTTAAAGAAATTAATCTCTTGTCACCTTCTTTTGAAAATCATTGTTTAGTACCCACTCATGCTAAGTTTTTAAAAGAGTTAAACACTAACACTAAAATTGACGAAACGGTAAGTGTTAAGTTAACTAATGATCAAACCTCGCTAATAAAAGAAGACCCATTTGAAATTAACATTACACCGGTTCCATGTTTCTTTCAAAATTCATTTATTAGTAATGTCACAATCGATAAAGATCTTTGTGTTAACATAATGCCTAACTACATTTTCGAAAAATTAAGTGTTAGTGATTTTTCTCCACTTCAAATACCCATTTTTCTATCCAATCGGAAAGTAATAAAATCAACCGGTATAGTTGAGGATGTATTGGTTCAAACAAATCAAATGATAATCCCGACCGACTTTGTCATCCTCGATGACGCTCCTCTAATGTTGGGACGACCATTTGTAAAAACACACGAAGCTTTGAAAAACCGGAAGTTCAACAATCTACCTCTTCAATTAGGGGCATTTAAAAGAAGTGTCGATCTCGAACGGTCAATGAAATATCCATTCGGAAATAATGACCCCCTAATTGAAGATGAAGATGAACCACCCGATACAACTGAAGAGATTGACCACTTTGTTGAAGAAGAGGTCGCCATAGAACAAACTTTTAAAATTCTTGATCGAAATGAGCAACCAAATAAGGAGTCTCCTAAAGACCCACCACTTGAGCTCAAAGAACTTCCAAAAGGTTTGGAATATGCTTTTCTAGACAAAGAGGGTAATTTACCTGTAATTATTTCATCTAAATTAAATAGCTTAGAAAAAGAAAAATTAATTAGTCTTTTGAAAAAACATAAAAATGCAATAGCTTGGAAACTTGTAGACATAAAAGGAATTAGTCCTTCTATGTGCACACACAAAATTTTGATGAATGATGACTACAAATCGGTAATACAACCACAACGTCGAGTAAATCCAAATGTTCAAGAAGTGGTTAAAAACGAGGTCATCAAACTACTTGACGCCGGACTTATCTATCCTATCTCCGATAGTCCTTGGGTGAGTCCCGTCCAAGTAATTCCAAAGAAAGGAGGTATGACGGTAATAACTAACGAAAAGAATGAATTAATACCAACGAGAACCGTCACAGGATGGAGAGTATGTATAGATTATAGACGATTAAATGAAGCAACAAGAAAATATTACTTTCCTTTGCCCTTCATTGATCAAATGTTAGAAAGGTTATCCGGTCATAAATTTTATTGTTTCTTGGATGGTTTTTCAGGTTACTTTCAAATCCCGAGAGCACCCGAAGACCAAGAAAAGACAACTTTCACATGTCCCTATGGAACTTTTGCTTATCGACGCATGCCGTTTGGTCTATGTAATGCCCCCGCAACATTCCAACGTTGCATGGTAGCTATCTTCCATGACATGATAGAAAAGACAATGGAAGTCTTCATGGATGACTTTTCTATCTTTCGGGATTCATACGACCAATGCCTCGATAACCTTGAACGAATGCTATCCCGATATGAGGAAACTAACCTCGCCCTTAATTGGGAAAAATGCCATTTCATGGTAACAGAGGGAATAGTACTCGGTCACAAGATCTCAAGCGAAGGAATGGAGGTGGATCGAGCCAAAATAGATACCATTTCTAGATTACCACCTCCATCCTCCGTAAGAGCTATCAGAAGTTTCCTAGGGCATGCCGGATTTTATAGGCAGTTTATCAAAGACTTTTCTAAAATCTCAAGGCCTCTAACAAAATTACTTGAAAAAGATGCCCCTTTCATCTTTGACAAGGATTGCAATCAGGCATTTCTAACCCTAAAGGAAATGTTAGTCAATGCACCTATCATGATAGCGCCTGATTGGAAATTTCCTTTCGAAATCATGTGTGATGCGAGTGACTTTGCAGTTGGAGCTGTCTTGGGACAAAGAAAAGAAAAGCACTTCCACCCAATTTATTATGCTAGTAAAACACTTAATGATGCACAAGAAAATTACACAACAACTGAAAAAGAATTGCTAGCTGTGGTATTTGCTTTTGATAAATTTCGTTCTTATCTTGTTCTTTCTAAAACTATAGTCTATACAGATCATGCAGCCATTCGATATCTCTTCAAAAAGCAAGACGCAAAACCACGTTTGATTCGGTGGATTCTACTCCTCCAAGAATTCGACATTGAAATCAGAGACAAAAGAGGAGCAGAAAACACTGCAGCAGATCATCTTTCGCGCTTAGAAGACCCAGCTTTAGAAGCGACCAGGGACGAACAAATCAACGAAAAATTTCCAACTGAGTCCCTGGAAATGGTGGAATACGAGGAAGAACCATGGTACGCCGACTGTGCTAACTACTTAGCTAGCGGTATAGTCGCAAAAGGGTGGCCACATCATCAAAGAAAAAAATTCTTTGCCAATGTGAAACACTATTTTTGGGAAGATCCATATCTTTTCAAAATGTGTGCCGACCAACTAGTCCGACGATGTGTACATGGTAGCGAAGCCCGAAGAATTCTCCGCCATTGTCATGAAGGTCCATACGGAGGGCATCATGGTGCCGCTAGTACCGCACGAAAGGTATTCGATTCAGGATTTTATTGGCCAACCATTTACAAAGACGCCCAAAGTCTTGTCAAGACATGTGATGCTTGCCAGAGAACATGTAATATTTCTTCCAAAAACGAAATGCCACAAAATGGCATTCTTGTTTGTGAAATTTTTGATGTGTGGGGACTCGACTTTATGGGACCTTTCCCACCGTCGAAGGGAAACAAATATATACTTGTGGCAGTAAACTACTTGTCTAAATGGGCCGAGGCCGAGGCACTTCCAACAAATGATGGAAGAGTTGTGGTAAGATTTCTGAAAAAATTATTCTCTCGTTTTGGCACACCTAAAGCCTTAATAAGTGATAGAGGTGCCCATTTTTGCAACCATCAACTTGAAATTTTTTTAACAAAATATGGGGTCTATCACTGGGTCTCAACAGCATATCACCCTCAAACAAACGGACAAGCCGAAGTGACTAATAGAGGTTTAAAACGAATACTCGAAAAAACCGTAGGGTTAAATAAAAAGGAATGGGCAGATAAATTAGATGATGCTTTATGGGCTTTTCGAACTGCTTATAAAACAACAATAGGTACAACCCCATATAAGCTAGTCTATGGAAAAAGTTGTCACTTGCCAGTAGAAATTGCACACAAAGCCTACTGGGCAATTAAAAATGTAAACTTAGATTTAGAATTTGCTGGTAAAAATCGTTTTTGTCAATTAAATGAATTAGACGAGCTTAGGAATTATGCATACTTAAACTCTGAAATTTATAAGGAAAGAATGAAAATTTTGCATGACAAACACATTAAACCTAATGAATTTCGGGTAGGAGATCTAGTTCTTTTGTTTAATTCAAGACTTCGCTTATTTCCTGGTAAATTAAAGTCTAGGTGGTCAGGACCTTTTTCCATCACCCATATTTTCCCACACGGTGCAGTAGAAATTAAATCTCGAAATGGGCCTCCATTTAAAGTCAATGGCCAACGGCTTAAACTCTATCAAGGATTCATTGAGGATGAAGAAGAAGAGATCTCGCTTCAAACGGTGGAAGAATAAAACATCATACCTGGTAAGTTACGAATGATTGAGACGACATCTTAAGCGGTAAGTTTTCTAACCTAAGTTTTTGGGAAACAAGGGCACTCACACGAGCACTGAAAAAAAAATTCTCAAAACTTTGCTCGGCACGAGGCCGTGTCCGCTGGACACGGGGCAGTGTCCGCGCTGCAGTCGGGATATATCCCCTTTTTCAAAACAGTTACTTCATTCCACACGCCCCGTTTCCCCGAAAATGCTCTGGTTCCAGGCGATTTTTCGCAAAATTTCGACATCTCCTATCATTCTAACAACATCAAGGTATGATTCTATCACTTTTAGTAGTTAGATTAGTTACTTGCATGTAGTTAAAACTCCAAAAATTTGGGAAAAATCTAGGGTTCTTGAAGTTCATCCGAATCGAACCTCAAATTTTTGTTTAGATCTGTTTGCATTTAGTTAGATTAGTGTTATGGGAAGTAAATACACTTGTATTGTTCATAGATTCGTCCGATTTCGCACTAAAACCCCAAACCCTTGTTCTTGACCCGAAAAAGATAAAATTGAAGGGGTAAACGGGATCTTTTGGGAAAAACGGCACTTAGGGTTTCATTTTCGGGGGAAACCGCACCTATTGAACCAAAAATTTTCAAGTTTTCGAAACCGGGTCGAAAATGGAATTTTTGAGTAACAGACACCTGGACACGGGGCCGTGTCCGCTGAACACGGGGTCGTGTCCAGCCCACTGTTTGCAGTTTTGTCCGAAAATATTTCTGTTTCGTACTAACTTTTGGTGTATTCTTTCAGATGGCTAGGAAGTTCACAAGATTTAACGCCAATGAGCTCGATGCTAGAGCTCGATACGAGATACTTCAAACAAGGCCGGAGGAATACCCGAGGCAAGCATGCACGGAACTGTTAACTATGGTGAATCAGATCGACCGTTTCAACAATATTGTCACGGGACCACTCAGAGTCGCTCTAACAACTCGACTCCGTTCCGTCCACGAATGCACTTCAGAGTTCTATAGCACCTTCACATTCAACTCAAGGTGCGACCCGTTCGACAATGACGGGGTAGCATTCCGATGTGGCGGAATGAGGTATTCGATCTCTATGGCACAATTTGGGTCGATTGTCGGGTTGTATGCGGAAGAGGATGCGGGAAACGAAGAAAATACTGGAGGAATGAGAGAGATAGGTGAAAACGAACGCCAAGCCATTTGGGCTCAGATTGGTGAAGGGTACTACAATCCGAGCAGCACTAAGAGTACGAAGTTGAGGGATCCGCTATACAGATACATTCATAGGCTCCTCGGCTACTCTCTTAGCCAAAGGCATGATAGTAGTGGCGTCGTTGGGTTAAGAGATTTGATTGTCCTCCACTGCATCCACAACCGCGGGCCGTTCGATGTTCCGTTCCTCATGCTCCGAAACATGCATCACAACCGCCTTGCTAGTGCACCGACTCCTATCTTCTTTGGGGGATGGGTGTACCATCTCTTCAAGCACTTCGCCCACATACCTAGGTCATTTGAGAGGAGCCCATGGTCGGGTATGGTGGATATACACATATGTCGCTCAATGAACCTGATTTATGAGGCGGAAGACGGGACGGTAAGCTTTCAAAGGATGCAAGGTCATGCATGGAACCCGCAAGAAGCGCTTGTCCTCCAAGCTCCGCAACATCATCAGTACCAATACCAACCCCATGGTGATCCGGGCCAATCATCCTCCTCGGGAGGCGGTTTTCCTAACTTTCAAAGTTTGCATGATTTGTTGCAGGAAAACCTTATGTGCACCAGGAACACCTATAACATGGCGAGCAACACCTACCACCGGGTCGGAGCTATCAAAAGAAACATATCCGATATCCAAGATGATATTGGATATATTCGAGACCACATTGCATGCCATGGAGGGGATGATGATGATGATGATGATGACGATGACGATGCCATGGAATAGGCGGGAGGAGCGGAGGAAGAGGAGGTTGTTTGATGGTTCCCCAGGTTAACCCTTTTCCACTCTTGAACAATTGATGGCCTGCGTGCCAAGTGTTGAACAATTTACTTTCCTTAACTTCTTTTATTTTCTGCATTTTTCTTTTAACTTTGACATGGATGTTGAATATTGGTAAAAGTAGGATGTTTGCTATGGTATGGTATGGTATGGTATGGTGTTTATTGATTAAGCAGGTACATACGAGGCTTAGAGTGCTAAACATTAGTACTACTAAAGCCGGGACAGGAAAACCGACGAAAGAAACCTGTTTTTCAACTTTGCAGACTGTCCACACGGGGCCGTGTCCATCCGACACGCCCCCGTGCCCACTCCCCTGAACCGCTGATTGTTTTAATTCTGCAGACCTTGAAAGACACGGGGTCGTGTCCAACCAACACGCCCCCGTGTTCACCTTCTGTAAGTTTTCGTTACTGGCACCTGAGCACGGGGTCGTGTCCACTCAACACGGGGTCGTGCCCAGGTAACCAGTAACACAAAAAATTTGCTTTTTACATTTTTTTTACACATTCAACCTAAAAACTTATTTTTGGGACACATTGAGGACAATGTGTAATTTAAGTGTGGGGGAGATGCTAAAACCTTGAATCTTGCAAGTCCTAAATACAAGCCTTACACAAAACTCTATTGGAACCGCTAGTCACCCCAAATTTTTTCAAAAATTTTCATTTTTTTTTACTTGTCTAGGTTTAACTCGGGAATTTCAAGTTCTAAAAAGTTTATATTTTTACGAATTTACAACCGATAGCGTCGTGATAAAAAGAACTAACATAAGAAAATTATGAAAAGGCATGACCAGCTTAGTTAAAATTTGATTATATATACTTGATCACATAAAAACCCATTCCCACAAAAGTGAGTTTTGAGCCTTTATTGAGCATACAATTACATATCATTAGAACTAAATGCTCATTTTTCGTTTCTTGTGTGAATAGCCGCTTGGTTCTTACGACTCTAGAACTTGCCATGACAATACATTCCCGGTCCTTACCAACTTAAACCCGAGTAAGTAAATGATGGAGGCATTAGGACTAACCCTTTTGTTAAGATCTGAGGCTCTCATGATTGTGCTTGTTTGTGAGATTTGAACATATCAAATAGATATGATCAGATTTAAGTGCAGCGGAAATGAATAACAAACTTTGTGAACACAATCAAAGGAGAAAATAGTTTAATAAACATTTGCTTTTCATAGAGTCGAAAGATTACAATCAAAGCAAAAGATTACAATGCAAGCTTACAAACTAAACTCCCCCTCAGCCTGATACTCCAGAGTTGGTTGCACAAGATGAAAGGATTGAATTGAGGAGAAGAACTCTCTCAAAACGAATCAAATATAACAGTACAGAGTACTGTCATATTTATAGGCAAACCAAACCACTGATGTACCTCAGCTGACGTCACCATGATAGTGACATCTAACAGCCTAACAACCTATAAACACTGTTCTATACAAAACTACTGATGTCTAACAACTGATTGATAATAAAATACAAAACAAGTCTAACACTGTTCACGTTCCACTGTTGTAGCCTAAGCACTGATTGTTTGAGCATCAGTGCTTTCTTCAAAAGGTGATCAGTCTTTGAATGAGCAGTGCTTGGGTCTTCAGCAGTACTTAAGAGACAGCAGTAGATAGAGCTCAGTGTTTGCCTTTTAGCAGTCTTTAGTTGTTTCATCAGTGTTTGGTTCATCAGTTGTTCTTCTGAGCAGTACTTAGAGTGTATCAGCAGATAGGTAACCACTGTCAAGGGGAGAGCTTAGTGTAAACAGCTGCTTATTGTGAATCCACTGTTGTGATCAGGTTTTGGCTTTACATTATCTGTTCCTCTGGTAGGGTTCAATCCCAACACCTTTTTATTTCTACACCATTATTTTTTTTTTACCACCTACCCAAAATCCCCCTAGTTAGCCTCTTTGAGCCTAAACCTTTTCATTTCATAACCCAAACCAAACACCCTTTTACCCACCAAAACCTTTTTATTTTTAACCCTTTGTTTTAGTAACAAGTTCAGTTTTTCGTATGACTTTCAAAAAAAAAAAAAATTTGTGTTGATGATGAAGCAAAAGAAAATAAACAAACAAGTTCATCAAAAATAACTTTGTTTGAATAATAGCTTCATCAAAATAAAAGTTACAAAAATAGAAAGTCTTACGAAAACCAACACTTGTTACGCTTTTTAGCCCTTTTTCTACTAACCACCAACCCAACCACCTACCTTTAACCCAAGCCTAACCCTTCACCCAAAAAGTCCTCTTGATATTTACAAAGGTATATAAGTTAAAAAGGAGGAGGATTGATTGCTTGGCAAGCCTATGGTAGGAGTAAGTTCCATGCCGCTCTCGAGTGATCCACAAAAATACATTTTCGGCCGAGTGTTGAGTGATCCCCTTGAGGTATGTGAACTTGTATATAAATAGAATTTTACAAAGGCATGTTATGCCCTAATAAGTAATTTATCTTATGAAAAGTTTTAAATAAATCATGACGAATATGATTGTAAATAAATAAAAATAAAACTAAATAAAGAATCTTGGAAATCCCGACACTCTATGACAAGCCCAAAACCTTCTTTTCTACCCATTCCATTTGGGAGTGTAATAGCCACATATTAAAGAGTTTTGCTTGAGGACAACCAAAGATTCAAGTGTGGGGGTATTTGATGTGTTCAAAATGCAACATATAAATTTCATCAATTGTGGCATAAAACTAACCCTTTTTTAGTACTAATGTTGGAAAAAGTGTGCTTTTGTCTTCCTTTTGTATTTTCAGGATTAAATGAGCTCAAATTAACAAAAGAAGCAAAAAGACATCAAAATCTAACATAAATACAAGAAAAGGAACAAGACGTGACATGCCCGACCCCACGACAGCATCTTCCCAAGCAAAACAAGACATCAGAAGACTGAACACGCCCCGTGCTCAGCCAGCACGGGGGCGTGCCCAAGTGTCAGCAGAAAAGACAAAGTGGTAGAAGCTTCTATTGCCCACCACGGGGCCGTGGTCAACTATAAGATTCGCACAATCCAGACAAATCTTCATAGTACAAAGATTCTTCTGCACACGGGGTCGTGCTCAGCGGACACGGGGGCGTGGTCAACTAATAAGACAAAGCTGCATTAAATGAAGAAAGAGAGGATGTGGACACGGGGCCGTGCCCACTGGACACGGGGCCGTGCCCGAGCTTCTGTTCAGCCTATAAATAGGAGTGCTTGGCTCAAGCTCAAACCATCCCTTGGCACACCACCTCTCTCACACTTCACCCACCACCCACCACCACCATAACACCATCATCCACCACCATCATCCATTGTCCATCGTAGAGTGTGTGAGTCGTCTCGGGATCTAAGATTGATCGTAAGAGTTCTTGACAATCAAGGTCATGTTTGCCTAAGTCTCTTACATCACTTGGTGAAGACAAAGTGTCTAGTGTAATACTTTTTATTTCTAATCTTTTCGCACTTTTTATTTGGTTTCGTATTAATGACTTTAATAACTAGTTGCTTATGTTGAAGGTGATCTTTCTTTATCGTTTGTCCGTGGTGTCTTGAAATTATTTTACTGTCTATATAAAATAAAAGATTTTCACCATTCATATCTCCACGGTCTATATGGAGGTATGTTGGCTACCTGGTCGGGGGTTAAGGGAACGGTTTGGTAAAGGTCTTGCCATTGTTCAGCGTTTAGAGGTCCTGCAATGGACCTGGGTCAAATTTAGTAGGACCTCCTTCAATACTTAACGGTATTGGATGGCGGGGGTCCAAACTCTTTGATCCCCTCATAAGTTAACTACTATTAATACTATAACCCGGCTATTTAGGACTGTATCCCTGCTGACTCAGACTACTTAGTCGAGGGTAACATCACCTCCAAAAGAGGGGCCTACCATAATTTGCATTAATAACTTAATTAATTATCTTCCAATAATCCACCATTTTAGGATTGTATCCTTGCTGACTCAAACTACTGGGGTGAGGGTAACGTCACCTTCAAAAGAGGGGCCTACTACAATAACTAAGATAATCTCTTAAAATAGTGCAAAAGTGCGGAAATAATCAAAGGTTACACTAGATACGAGTCGGAACCAAGTGATTCATCTTGTCTATCTGTTTTTCTTTTTATTTTTATTTTCAACATTTTAGTTAGTTTTTATTTTTCTTAGTTTAAAACATTTTTCTAACCTTTTTGATTTTGATTAGACGTTGAGGATAAACCGGTACTAAAAGCTCTTGTGTCCTTGGACGACCTCGGTATCTTACCAACACTATACTACGCTCACGATGGGTGCACTTGCCCATATGTGTGTCTAGTGTTAGTAAATATCGTGTTTTATAAATTTAAAACTTGACTAAAAAGTGTTAAAGAGGCATAAAATATACACCTAATATATATAACACTCGACAACGCATCAAGTTTTTGGCGCCGTTGCCGGGGACACAAGGATTTTAAGAAAGCTTAAAATTGACGGCCTAATCTGTTTTTCAAAATCTTTTTAAAACGCGCGCACATTTTTCTAAATTTTAGTTTAGTTTTGCATTTACAGTAACCTGTACACGGGGCCGTGTTCACTGAACACGGGGCCGTGCTGCACATTTTCATAAAAACACCCAGTAACAGTAGCTTGAACACGGGCCGTGCTCACTGAACACGCCCCGTGCTCAACGAAATCAGTAAATTTAATTAAAACGCCCAGATACAGATCCTGAACACGGGGCCGTGTCCAGCCTCTGTTTCCGTTTTTATTTTTGTTTTCTGATCTCGAGACTCGGTTGTGGTCTGCTGAGTGATTCTTATGGATCCATACTTAGGAGGTTACAACTACACCTATGAAACTTAATAAATTTCTTCAAAATCAATAGTATCTCTACCGAGACAACTACACCTGGTAAAAATATTTCTTATCTTTTGTGATAGTGTTAATTGTGTTGTTGTATATCGGACGTTTGTCATCTCAATTTGTGATTGCTCTACTGGAGCTTCTAGATACACATATGTATAATGCATGCATTCACATGAGTATGTTAAGTTTTTTTTTTCTTTTTTTTTTTTGTATCCACATTTGAAGCGAATGTTTATATTTCCCCTTCTCGTACCTGCCTCTTAGTGGCTGACTCATATTAAGTTTGTTTGAGCCATTGATATCATTTTTTTATATATATATATTACCATGATCATCCACACGTGTGGCCTTTACTTTGGCCAAATAATCATTTTTCTCCTCCTCCGACATTAACCAATTATAACATTTACCTCAGGGAATGAGCTAGCACGTGTTAGTCAGATTGAATTGAAAGGTATATAAATATTAGCTTGATATTTTGATTTGCAATTTAAAAGATGTGATATAACCTCCGAGTATTTTGTGAAAACACATTTTCGGTATTGCTGCATTAGGAGCATGTCTTTAATTCAAAGTGATCATCGTTATATCTTTATATCAGTTTTTTTTTACATCGATCTACAAGGAACCTGAAATCCATCAATGTTACACAAACAAGTTTTGTTTGAAAATCTCACATGAACAAAGATCAAGGCATGATTCGATTTCCTTTTCTTCTCCAATTTTCTATCAATACTAACTTATTTGGTTTGATATGAAAATATGAATATGAGATTGTGGAAGATTACCTCGAACCATATTTTTCTTAAAGGTTGTTTTGTGGTACTAATGTTAATATATATCGTAGATGTTTCGACTCTTGAATTATAATTCATTTGGCATACTCTTTGAGGCACATTTATCACTAGTCCACTTTCTTACTATTTTTCTTTTGGAATTTATTTGAATTTAGTAATAGTAATATAACTTAAATTCAATCAAATGTAACTTACGGGGGTGAATGGAATATTATTAATTGTAAAATATAATTGAAAAGTATTAATTGTGATATTATTTCTCATTAACCTCATTACAAAACGTTATTTATTTGAATTTATGTTTCTTTATTCTTTTTAATTATTACTTAATTAGTTGATTAAAGAAAAACCGATAATTAAACAATTAAACAATTGGGCCATTATATATATACACATTAAACAATTGCATTGTTATACATTTACACTTCTACTCATATTGAACTTTTAATTACAATAATACTAATAATTTTAATTATGATAATTATGAATAAAGGTAACATGAGATAACTTCATAATAAAACCACTGCCGTTTCTATACTTCTATAATAATAATAATAAATGTATTTTAACATATATAACTTATTCCCGTGCTATAACAGAGAAAAACAATGACTTCAAAAGATGGTTCATCATCTATCTATGTAGTTTGTTTAAGCTAAAGATACCACTACCTATTTTTCATATATATATATATATATATATATATATATATATATATATATTTGTGTGAACTATTGACTATATTAATATCTATCAATATTTGTTTTGCAGCTATACAAAAACGATAAGAATAATCATACAACTAATATGTTGACAATGCATAGTAGTGTAACAAATTGAATGATCAAAAACTTACGATTCATTATAATTAACTAATTTACTTAACTAGCTTAAGACCAATTTATTTGTGCTAAATGCCACAACCTATATCATTGCGCAGCAAAAAATAAAATAATCATAATGATCGATAATAGATCTTACAATGTAGAGAACCCAAAAAAATTTAACATTATGATTTATTTACTTTAATGCGTTTATCAATTATATATAAAAATAGTTTATAAAACCCAGTTGACAAAACACCATACTTTTCATGGATATATCATTTATTATTATTTTAACACTTTTGATATGTATTAATTCCTTTTTAATCTAGAAGGTTAAGAACTTAATGATAAAAGTTTGAGCTTGAAACAACTTTTAAATTGATTGGGATAACTAGCCTAAGATCCCGCGGCTTTCGCGGGTGGTTTAACACAAACATATAATATCTACCGGCATTGAAGCCCATGTAGATCATCATTTTTTTATAGACCTTTCCAAACTTAGGCTTCACGCCTAAGGGTTAAAACATATCACTTCTCTCTCCAAAAACCTGTTAAATACCAGTGAACCTTTAATAGATCAACGAAAGGTCACTCTTTTCATCTTTTGATTGACATCAAGTTTATATAAACTTCAATATCTAAATTCTTATTTAAATTCATATAGTCTAAGATCCCGCGAGTTTCACGGGTGGCTTAACACAAACATATAATATCTACTAACATTGAGATGAACTTCGTAGTGAAAAAACTTTTCAATATAAATCTATTGATTTAATAAATTAAACATAGACGTAAATTTATTGATTTACTCCATCTTCATGTTATCACCCGTGAATACTCACGGGTCGGATATTTAATGTTTTATTAAACATAATTATATATATATATATATATATATATATATATATATATATATATATTAAAAACGAATAACGTGTAATGAATAAGGCTTGATAAGTCTATTTGTCTCGTAAAATATTACCATGAAAGCACCTCAATACAATTATCGATAATTGATAAAGTGTAAAAAATAAGCAATATTGTTTAATTGGCAACTAAATGTCCGAAACATAGTCACATAAATATAACCGCAAAATAAAATATGAAGTTGAAATATGGTGTTCAAACGATTTGCGTCAAAACAGTTCAACTCCAAACAGTTCGGTTCCAAATGGTTCGCGTCAAAATGTTTCGAGTCGAAATGGTATGGGTTGAAACCGTTTGGGTTGAAATGGTGTGGGATCGAAACGGTCGAATACTCCATTGAATTTACTTTAATTTCTTCACGTATAGGAGGGATTTTAAATTCTGTTAGCTAAAGGAATTTGAAGGAATTCATGACCAATTTCAATTCACTTGTCAACCAAACACATGAACATTGGAACTGAGATTCCAATTCCAACAAATTATGTGAACCAAATATCTTAAGAGATGAAATTCATATTCCAATTCGATTGAATTCCAGCGAACCAAACGCCCCCTTAGGATATACTCTTTTAGGATTCGATTATTATATTTATATTCTGAAACATAAAGTGTACCACTGAAACCAAGACTAAGAATTTTTTATTATTGGCTTATGAGAGATTGTCAACAATGGGAATGACAATATAGGAAACGGGTCAACTGAACCTCAAAGAGACTTCCTTTTGGATCTGGCAATCTATAAACAAATTATGCAAATACGTTCCAAATCAATCAGTTTCCATTGTTGGATTGTGATGTGGGGTAAAATACACATATTTGTCCCGTGTAAATTGTGTAATTACTATATAGGTTTTATTTATTTTCATTTAGTTTTAGTGTTATATTGTTTTATTTTGTGTTTGGCTAGGTCCTGGTGCAAATGGAGCGACAATGAGTAATAAGTAAATAACCAGCCAGTTGAGTAGAGTAGACCGCCAGGGACCGAATAAACATTGCCGCTATTTTTTTGTGATTGGGCCGAGCCCACTGTCTCTATATTATAAAAGTTGTTGCCATATTGTTGAAAATGAGAGATAGCGTGAAGAAGAGGTTACTGAGCACAACAAATAAAAAAAGAAGACAAGCATCCATAAATTAGATGTTTTGGATGACAAGTGGGTCTTACGGTGGAACAAAAGAAAGAAATTAGATTGTGGAAAAAAGAGACTATGGCAATTAATTAAAGGATTGTGAAATACCCTTTATAATATCACAAAATTATAACGTGCCATCACTGATTCACTGCCATAATTCTTGTGTGTGGCTATCATAATGATTAATAAAGGCCGGCCCACCTGCTATTTTTGTGATCCGCTAAAACAGCCCATGATGGAAAAATTGAGATGAAGTCCAACTACAATACAATGGGTATTATATAGATAATGAGGACTGAATTGGGAGTCAGCACACAATCAGCCGCACGAATTCACCTAGAGACGAACAGGAGGCAGACGCACAGAGGGATCAGACGCACGAAGCCATCTGGGACTAATTGTGAAGCATCTTTCGAAGGCCAGGAATCATTGGAGACAAGTGGAAAGCTTAGAGATCAAGGAATTTACGGGTTCTACCTTTAGATTTCTTTTATTTTCTGGTTTCTTGTTTTTATTCAATGAATTCTTTGTTGAACTTCTTTGATTTGTTTTTGTTTATGAATATGCTTGGCTAAACTTTTAAGCCACCTAGACTTAGTTGAATGGATTGAATAAAGTTTTTACCTTTTTCGTTATTTGCATGAATATTATGGATTGATTGTGTTTAGTAAAGGGTCTGTTTTATTGATTTGATGCAAATGCGTACTTTAACTTGGTTTATTATTGTCATTTGCTTCGTATGATTCTTAGTGACGGTCTTTATCACAATATAGAGTCATGCTAGGGTTTAGATCTTGGTGAGTGTCTATATCACGTAATATATCTTAATTCTTTAGGGTGGAATTGGCCAATAACCCCTAGAAGTAATTGTTAGTAATTTGCTAGGTTTTAGTGTTCTGCTAGTTCTAATACCTGGAAAGTGAGGGGCTATTGATAGGTCTTACCCGACGAATTGCTTTAGATAGTCCTTGGAAAAGGTCGTGTCTTAGTTGACCTGTCGGTTTTATTAGTCTATCAAGTCAAGTTAAATAATTCAAACTACCCTAGATCTATGATTGGAAAAGAGTAGGTCAACATTAGGGTACTTATACAATAATTAGACAACTGGAAAGGCGTCTAATAACCGGTAGGATTAACAGCCTAGCTAGTTCCACAGGTTTCTCCTTGAGAATGGTCGAGGGGCTTAGTTGGTTCTTAATAGGTTTAGTACTTTAAGATCCCGGTTCCATAAATAATGCATTTAACTTAATCGGTAATTCTTTAAAAGTAATCCAGGATTCTAGTCTAGGTGGTCTCGTTTATCATATAAGAATCGTCTTTGCCTTCTTTCGTATTTAGTCTAGATTTAGTTAATTTAGTAGTTTAATATAGATTTCCTTAGTTTTTCCGTAACTCCCCCCCCCCCCCCAATCAACAGTTAGAGTCTGTGTCAGTCTAGGTCTAGATAAAGCCTAATTAGCGTAATCAAAGAGTCTCGTGGGTTCGATACTCGGACTTACTTAGGCTATGCTGCATTGACCGGTACACTTGCCGGTGGTGTGGTCTAGGTTTTAGAGAGTGTGTTTTTTATAAATTTAAAACTTAGAGTGTCTAATTTAGGGTTAAAATTAGTTAGTTTAATTAGACCACTTTTAGCACATCAGATTGTGTATCATCTAATCCTATATAAAATTCTCTCTCACATATTCATTGCAAAAAGTTAAAAACTATTTTGAGTCTTATTTCTAGATTAAAAATACTAAATGAAATCACATTGAGTTTCTATTTGACCAACCACATGTGGAGAGTGACATATGCTCAAAACAACTTGCACATTGACACCTTTCTCTTTGTCATCTCTGTTACTTGTACCATTTTCACTTGACCAGAGCATTTGTGTTGGTGATAAGAGGGACGAAACTCCCTCGTCTCTGTTGATACGACTTCGTATTATCCATAAACTAAGCCCGATTAACCCCTTGTTCCCTGGAAATTCATAACCAAAAATGAAAAACAAAACATATAAACACATCAAAAAACTTAAAGCTCTCATAAATCACAACTAAAAATTACCCAGATCACAACTATATATCAGCAACATTATTCAACTCAAAACTATCCAAACTCTATAAAATAAATAAAAAAATAAAAAAACAACTGAGTGGGGCTTTTTAACAAACAGGTGGAGGGCATACATGATGGGAAGTATAGTAATCAAGAATTTGTTTTTATCAAATAAACATGATGATCCACTGATGAAAAATAGATTAAACTCAACGGAAAAACAGTAAAATGGATGAAAACGGTTATTTTTTCAGCAGAACTGAAACAGATTTCAACTTGTTTGACCCTTTGACCTGTTCACTTTGTTGAATTTTTTTTACAGTTTCATATGCAACAACGACCCGTTTTTAAGTAAATAAGTCAATAATGGCACATCTTACATGTAATTTATTACCATTTTAAACTACAAAACACTACAAAAAGATTTCTAGGCATGTCAGTCCGCCGATTCATAATCACATGTAAAGGTTATCAACTGTAAACTTCACGGCATAGTTATCGATAGCGAATAGCGACAACATACCTATATGCTACGTCGCGATAGCGATGAAATGGCACCCGCTATTTCGTGTTTAGCGATAAGGTAGTTAAAAATTAAAGAAATAGAAATAGCTATCTATATAATTTTTTATATATATAATGTTTATTTTATACATTTTTATGTATAAAAATATAATGTTTATTTTTATATATATATATAATGTTTATTTTATACCTTTTTATACCAATGCAGAGAAGTGCAACCTAAAAAAAATAGTATTTCATCATTACGGACAATCATGATTCATCTAATGGTTAACTTGTATCAAAGGGTGTTTGCATGTGTGTTTAAGCATCTGGTTATTAAAATCACCCCCAAGTATGAGAAGCAATGAAGCATATAAGGCTATAATGAAAAGAAGGTACCTTCTTTTTCTTGTTTTCCTTGAAATACGTCTAAAAAAGAAGTAATCTAATTGTATCTGCAAATCCTTTATATGCAGCCCTAATTGAGAATAGATAGAAAAATAAGTTGAAATTTAACATTCCAAGTGTCGATGTAGAAATAAAAAGGTACCAATGAAGAGGGGTCCTTCCGTCATTATCTGGTACATTAAAATCAGCATCATACTTAAATTCAAGAAGGATGTTTGACCATACTGAGCTGCGACATGAACTGCCTGCAGTGAAGTATGTCCATAGCGGTAAGTTTAGAGTAATTAAACTTGATAAGATAACCTATCATCTAGAGTTAATTTTGCCCAAACCCAAGTCCCATCTTGATTTTTCTAACAATTCCTAATCAACTGTTTATTAAACACTCCTCTAAACCTAATAATAATAAAACACATAATAGTGCTTTCGAAATGTAAAAGAATTAATTACCCGGTAAGCACTTACATCAGCAGCCTCAACACGAGCACCGTCGTACAACAAATCAACTTCGTCTAAGAATCTTCTTTACCAGGACATACATTCCAGCCATTTATGTAAAGTAAACCATGATTCTTGCCCAGATTCTCCAAATTCAAACAACACATTATTATTATACTACAATAATAATATAAACCTTTGGATAAGACGATATAGGATATTGTATGCGGTAATAGACTTTGCATGACTCTCACCCGTTTGACCCGTATGAACCATTCCCATTTTACCTTTTTCTATTTGACCCGTTTAAGATAAAGCACAGCCATTTTGACCCATTCATAAGTAAATGGGCCGAAATAGCAATCTCTTCAGAATTAACACACATAACGTGATAAGTAAATAGCTAAATCATAGGTATTATCAGCTTTATAATAGTAAGTAATAGTGAGAGAAAATATATACTGCATCTCAATTAGCAAAACACGCCAAGTTTTCACGCGTGCCACCAGGGTGTCGAATGCAAAGCAGACATGTAAACCTATAAAAACATGTACATACAAAAAAGTCAAACCAATGTGGGATAAACTTCAAACCATGCATTTACAAAAATATGCCTCTAACTGGTCATAGAGATAAACTTCAAAACTAAGCTAATATATAAGGTCAAGCAGAGCCCAAAGTGTACTCACTCGCAATATACAAACGTATTAAATTATAACCATTCAAAATGAGTTAAATGTCATTTTAGTCCCTGTGGTTTGGGCCATTTTGCCAGTTTGGTTCAAAGGTTTCATTTTTCGCCTGTTGGTCTAAAAAGGTTTCACCATTGCCATTTTAGTCCACCGGGTTAACTTCATCCATTTTTTCTATTACCGAGAAGAGAAATTAAGTCATTTTATATGTAATTCTGTTAACAATAAAGGCAATTCGGCCATATAAAATGACCGAATTGCCCTTCTCGTTAACAGAAAAAAATGGATGAAGTTAACCCAGTGAACTAAAACGATAACGGTGAAACCTTTTTGAACCCACTTTGGACTAAACTGGCAAAATGGGTTGATAAAAAAGGGGTTATTTTGGGTGGCCTCTCCTATATTGACCATTGTCCGTTGTATTGCTTCTCTTCTAAGTTAAAAGCATATTTCAGATGAGATGATGAACTGAGATATGAAAACCTTAATATCTGGAGGGTCACGCCACAGGTCATGTTCTCCGCAAAACCTTAAAATTCATCATTCGTCAATATTGCAGTCTATCTTCTTCGCAATCAAAGCCCATTTTGTTCTCTAAGCACAATGTAAAAAAAAATCTGAATAAAAATATCCCCATTCTAATTTTTTTCATCACAGTTAGTCTCATTCATCTTTTTTGTTCAAATCAGTTAGACCCGTTCAACATTTTTACCTATTTTCAATATGCCCAGTTAGACATGTTCATCCTTTTTAGCTTACCCAAAGTCCAAATTGACCCGTATATCAACCGTAGGGTTAGAATTGCCACACATATTCATCTATTATCAAATATAAAGCATATGTAGATCAAAGTTCGTTTGTTGAAAGAAAAGTGATACTAAGATATAGCGACACGAACCTTTGGAATGAAAAAACTCATCCTAGTTGGCTAGAGACTTCCCATCAATGGACATGTTTTTAGTTGTGCAAATGTACTTCCATACCGATTAGATCCACCGACAGTTTGTAGGCATATTACATCTCCTTCTTCGCCACTCTAAATATCTATAGATCATGTATAAGCATCAAAGTAAATAGCATCGTTAGTATGGTTTGTTCATAAAACATAATATTAAAGTTCACATTGGAACTAACAACATCAATTAAAAGAGAAAATCAGGCAAAAAACAGTTAGATTTTACTACATAAATCTGAAACAAATATTTGTGATCCAAACCCTAACTTTCAAAAGTTTCACGTCTTAGATAAATTAATATAACATTTCACATTAATTAACTAACAAAAGCTGGTATACAACATAATTAACACAAAATCACCAATAAGTAACAGAAAACTACCTTGATTATTCCTTGCAGTGAACAATATAGTCTCGGTCTCATCTCCTACCAAACATTCAGCAATTAGGTCGGCCCTTCTGCAACACCAGCGTTGAACTAACAACTTTTACAATCAAATTATGGCCGCCACTCATTCCCAGCCGCAAGTTATCAACCTTGGTGAAAACAGGCTTCCTCTTAGGTGACTTTGTATAGGAATCGAGATTTAAGAAAAAACTCTAGTCAAATAAAGTTACATTTAGAACATTACTTACCGATTGCCATGTGATAGCACAAACTTATTCAATCTTTCACATGACCATCCAGGTTGGCCCGCCAAGATGTGGATAATCTCATCTTTGCCTCGCCAAGATCATCATGTTCGGAAATATTATATGCAGAACATCTTCATTGCCTACCAGATGCCAAGGCATATAAATTAGATAAAGTATACTTAAACCTTTCTATCGTCATAGATTCATTGCCAATTACATTCACCGCAGAAAACATAATCAAAATTTAAACCAAAGGGCTGTTGACATCTGAAAAAAGAAGGCCTAAAACTATCTTTGTTTGACTAAATAAAGTCAAACTCAGACTTGAAAGTCATAGATTTCAACATCATTATTCATCTTATCAAGTTTATAAAAACTTTTCAATACTAATCGTATTATATAACTTTGGTTAAAAACTTTTACCCTACTGATAAAATTCGAAAGTTTCACACAAAAAAAAAATAAAGAACACAAATTTTCAATTTCAGTCAGGCATTTCATCAAACAGGTGGTGTGCATAAATGTTGTTCATGATGAAACTTAAATGTCATAGAAAAAAATTGAATAAAATGGGTGATTGAATCATGCAATATAACATGAAAGAACTGTAAAGGGCTGTAAAAGAGCAAATTCAATCCACATGTTCCAACTCAAACAACAAACCATTACAACAACCAAATAAAAAGCGTTAAAAACAAACCAACAACATTACAATACATACCTGCGATTTACCAAGATACTGAGCTACCCCATGGCCTCTCTTAATATGAAATCATTTATAAAATCATGAAAAGAATATAAAGTTATGCTCTATTCTTAAAAAACTTACTTTGGTGGAAAATATGTATATGAATTAAGGTATATAGAATTCATCATGTAAAGCAACCAGCACATATGGCGCGACACATAGCCAAGTGATGGAGACAAACAATATTGAAATAACTTATCAAAACAGCATCTGTAGTTCTGTTCGATCTAACTCGTGTGTAAATTTTCAAGTTATAGCTTGACTCGAGCTGACTCGCTTCTTTTAATTTACATTAATAATTTACCTGACACTCGTCTATGCAAAGTTGTATCTGTGCAACCAAAGATAAAGCCGCAAGCAAATGTCTGTAAATTATGTATAAAAAACTTTTTTTGGTATTAAATATTACAATAAGAAACAACTTTTAGCATCAATAAAGCTACTGGTTAAAAAAAGCTACTTCCAGTTTTTTTAACAGCAAACACACATTCTTCATATAATTTACATATCGGCCACTTTGTGGGACTCGAACCCACACCATTTTGGTGGCGATAAGCACCTAGTTCCAGCTACTTTTAAAAGGAACTTAGATTATTTGCGACAGCCCAAATGTTGGTGATTATTAATATACTAACATATCCGCCAGCCTGTTTTAATCTATATTCTTGCAGTAAGGAGACCTGAGTTTTTTTCATTAAAGACTTCTTTATACATCACATTTGACGGGATAGCCCTGTAGTCCGATGTCCACATTATATGAGGCTGGCAACGGCTATATTTGTGAATAAAAATGTAAAATTGACGTTAAGGAAAAAATCATAGAAAACGTAATTAGAGATTTAATATATGTGGTATATGCTACAAAGGTCAACTAAAAGTTAAAGTCTTACCAGTTCTGATTCCGTAGCGTCTAAGACATAGTTGAAGAAGCAACGATGATTTGCTGTGAAACAAATCAATAAAGCATAATAATAAACTTCTTAGCATATGAGAGTCGAAGGTAAAGACTCAATTTCATAACAATAAACGGTATACTTGACAAAGGTTCCGGACAAAGAATCAATACATGAAGATTGATGGTATAAATTCATCACAACACATATCATGTCGTCAAAAATCTAAATACATCATACCATTACAGAATAAATTACATACA
The DNA here is from genome assembly GCA_030545235.1 of Helianthus tuberosus. NCBI lineage: Eukaryota > Viridiplantae > Streptophyta > Magnoliopsida > Asterales > Asteraceae > Helianthus > Helianthus tuberosus. The sequence goes on along the minus strand of JARYGA010023672.1, from coordinate 35,704 downwards.
ACTGTAGTTTAATGTTGGTTAACAAAAGGTATCGGATAAAAAAACAAATCATAAAACAAAGATTTCCTTCAAAGACAAAACAAACAAAAACACTTTTCGGTTTCAGATATTATTATACAAATAATCCCCAAATTAGGTCAAACTTAATAACAATTGTATGATTACACAACCACATAAGCAAACGGCAAGAAAGATTGTGTATACTAAAGCAACATCCAAATAAGAAAAAAAAAGAACATTAAAGAGATCGTACCCATTGATTAAGGCGGAACGGTGGCAACATAAAAATTGGAATTGTGATGTCGATGAATTACAATGAACAAAGGATATTATAGGCAAAGAATTATGGCAAATCATCTTGAAAAGAATACCGCATATGAAGAAGAAACCCTAACTCGGAAATCAAAAGCCTTAATTTCACTGCAAAACCAAAAACCATGAATCTCATCAAAACAACAAATTGAAATCTAAAAACCAGAACATAGGTCACAATAAACTCTCGACTAATAAGTTGATATCAAGAACAGACGAATCAAATGACAAAATCAATTTCTTTTGAATCTTATTATCCAGCCCTGATTCAAACCCTATTACCACTTTCATAGCCTCCGCATAACTTCCACTATACGTAAAAACAATTACCTGTATCAGATCCGACTGGTTCCAATTTAGGGTTTTTGATAACCGCGTGAGAGAATCGCCTAGTATAGATTTAGTGTTTGTGAAAGAAATCAGCGATAGATGGGACCTGAATCTGAGTATAAGATGAATCGAAGATATATAAGAATCGGCTCACTGAGGATTGATAAATCGATTGTAACACACTTCAATCATACAGGAGAATCAAAATGGAAGAGTAACAACGAAAGAGATGAAGAGTAAAAGAAGGAAAAAAAAAGTTACCTATGTTGCCAGAAGGAAAGAAGATTGTAGGAGAAGGAAGCCATCTACGCGTGTTTTGGTTTAGGGTTTTAGTTTGAGCGGGATTTTGTAAAATTAGAGGCTGTAGAGAGGACAGGTGGCAATTAAGGGTGTAAGAGGATGCCAAGTGGCCTAAGATTATTTTGCTTTATTAGAAGTAGTAGACTAATGACTTGGTTGAATTTTTGACCGAGTAAAACATTTGCTGGGCTTTGACCATAACAACTCCTTGACCTACAATTCCACCAAATTCGGCCAACTAACAGATTTCAATGGGTTACGGTCATTTTCTCCGGAAACGATTTCCGGTTGCCGGAAAAGATAATTCCTTTTTTTTAGACTACATCACATAATGTAAAAATAACACTTTCTACTTTATTTGTTCATCTACTACAAAAATTATACGGGGATATTTGAGAGGGCTAATTTCTAGGTATATTAGCTTTGTATTCATCTTCTTTACTTTTAGTTTCTAATTTACAAAATACTATTGGCCGGAAACTAAAAATCAATTTACAGAACCATACCGAATAATCTATATAATGTATATCTATATATGTATGATATACGTATTGTGCAATAAATCACGGAAGTTGGTTCGATATGTTACCTCAATTGTTGTATACGGCTCTTGATCGATATCTGATTCTCAGTCGGATGTGTTTATACGCACATCAATCTAGCATTCATGAATTCTGCTACCATCGGGTTCTCAAACACGGCGATCATGTTTCCGAATGCGACCGGTGACGTGGTTCGGTGGCCATGGTCAAGATGGTTCGGGTTGGGTTATTGAAATCATGACAAATCAGAAGGGTGGAAAGATAAAGAAAATGAATAGAAATTCGGTTACAAAATTAAGGAATTTTGGAGAGCGTGCTGATAACGTGTGATAAAACAGGAGAGAAATAGAGAGAAACTGATTCAATCATGCCATTCATCTGACATATACATCGTATATATAAACTAGTACAATAAAATCCCTAAAAGCCTAAAGCCCATAAACATTGGATTTGGCCATAAAATGATTGCATTCATAACATAACTCTTCTTATTTATAGCAACATTAACAAGTTGAACTTAAAGGTTGCTCCACAATATATGCTACCGAATCTGAGGTGGCCATACATGATTGGATGATACACGTCATCAAGTTTCAATGATCTCAACACCGAGTCAAAACAAAGTTTTTCAGTTTTCACTTCACTCTTCTCATGAACAAAATGGCGATTTTGCGTCTTAATTCTGCCATGAAAGCAGCAAGCTCGATATTCATCCTACTACTAATTGCAGCAGCTACAATAGGTGCGTATGTATCACATTATCACTCATTAATTTTCATCGTTTATTATTAGGTTTGAAATGTTTTATAGTTTGTGTAAATTAAACAACAATTTATTCATCATTTGATGTGTTCTGAGAAATTAAACAGTTTCAGCCAAGTCTAAAGATGTTACGGAGTTGCAGATCGGCGTCAAGGTAACATTATTATCGATTTATCGTTGTTCCTTAGCTTTTGTGCGTCTATGATTTGAGTATACGTTGATTGATTTTGTTGAGTAACTGACTGGAATAGTTTTGTTAATAGATCATGATTTGGTGTGATTAGTCTGTTGTTTTAGTTCTGATTTTGTTATTGATTGAATAGGAGAACTTAATAGATCTATGGATTGATAATATATCAGATTGAATGCACCTGTAGATCTACAATGTGTCCTTTACTTCAAATGGAATAATGGATTTTAATAATCCCAACTATTAGTCGCGGGCAATGGTCCCATCTTCAAAAATAACCAGTGGCGGTCCCACCTTTTCACATATTGTAAACTAGTGGACCTTTGTAACAGAAAAGGAAAAAGGAACAAAAAGAAATTAAAGTTATGTTTGGCTTGGACGGTATGGGGACCGTCCAGCACCGTCGCCGTGCCCCCCTCTCCATTTCCTGCCCTCCGTCGCCGCCGTGCCTCCTTCGTCGCCATCGTCGGGGGTGAGACGAATTGGACGGGCCTCCCCCTCTCACACACATATATACATACATATACATATATATTTTAGGCCCATCCTCCATTTCCTTACCTCCATCCTCTTTGCCCCATCCTCACACCCGATCTACGTGGCGCTTACGTGGCGGATCATCCTCCAAGGATGGGCCTCTACCATACCGCATGGCCTTAGTAAAGGTCCATTGATCTACAATATGTGAAAAGGTGGGACCACCACTGGTTATTTTTGAAGTTGGGACCGTTGCCGGCCAACGGCTAATAGATGAGATTATTGAAATCCATTATTCCTTATCAAATAGGTTATGGTTTGGATTATTAAAAGGGTGTGGGAATAAGATATAGGGATGTGGGAATAGTGAGAGCCTTATTAAAATCCGATTTGCCTTTAAATGGTTAATATGATTTGTGAAATAAGATATTTCATTTTTACTAATTGGTTATACTGCATTTATCTCAATAAGCATGATCTTGTGACTCGTGTGATCTTTGACTTACTGATATTAAGCTGGTGAATTGGTTTAGCGTCTTCTTTGTTGTCATCTTATGGCTGTACTGGATTTGATGCAGTTTCGCATGTAATCAAATGGCTCAAGAACGATTGATTAATAAAAAAACAATAAAACGAACCATATGGTTCCAAAAAACCTTAAAGGTGTTCTTTTTATTATAACCAAATCAAAAACTGAAAAACAATAAACCTTAGATGTCTTGCTTATACTAAACAATTAAAAGATTAACATGGTAATTATAATTCAAATAATAAATAAAATATTTTGTCTTGATCTTTTCCAAATAAGTAGCCACATTCCATTAGCTTCCATGCGGGTCGAACACATGCGTGAGTTTAGTTCGGTTCACTCGTTGGGTCTTACTTATATATGATGCAGGGAGCACATCCGACACAACAAGTGAACCGAACTAAACTCGCACATGTGTTTAACCCGCATGGAAGCTAATGGAATGTGGCTACTTATTTGGAAGAGATCGAGACGAAATAATTTATTTATTATTTAAATTATAATTAACATGTTTATATTTTAATTGTTTAGTATAAGTAAAACATCTAGTAGTGTTTATTGTTTTTCAGTTTTTGATTTGCTTATAATAAAAAGAACACCTTTAAGGTTTTTTGGAACCATATGGTTCGTTTTATCGTCTTTGATTAATCAATCGTTCTTGAGCCATTTGATTGCATGCGAAACTGCATCAGGATTTAGGTTAATTTCATAATGAGGCATGAGTAGCATACACCTTTTGGTTTTTTTATCTTTCTGAACCATGAATCTATTTTTGTCACAGCATAAGCCAGCATCTTGCGAGGTACAAGCACACAAAGGCGATAAAATCAAGGTTCATTATCGGGTAAGGATATATAATCTCAATTTACATTCTTTCTTAGTTTCCTTTATTTCCCTTTTTTGTCTCTTGAGTTGATCTTCGTGATGTTAACCGGTCTCTGCCGCTCACAAACTTGCTGGATAACTCAGTAGTATATGAATATGTATCTGTAAACTCATTCAATTAAGATGCAATCGTTATCAGTTCTAGTTCTGGGATCAAAATGTTAGTCTCATATTCGGTTTCATCAATGCGATGATACTATCTTTCACTTGTTTTTCAGGGAAAGCTGACTGATGACACTGTTTTCGATTCCAGTTTTGAAAGGGGAACCCCATTTGAGTTTGAGCTTGGCAGTGGTCAAGTGATTAAAGGTAGGAGACCCGCTGACTTCCATTGCTTCTCTCTCAGTTAACATGTCCTAACTTTGTTTAAAATCGTCAAAAATTAAACCAAAGATGATACATAGAGAGACATACAGTATGATCCTACGACTAATCTACCCAACCCTAACTAACATATTTCTGGTTTTATTTCAAATTTTGAAATTTTGGGCAAACATGTTGTGACCTTAGAAACTATTTTGTTATACCATTATTTCATTTCAAAGGCTGTGTATAAACTGTGTTTGGTTCTGACTTCTGTTCTACATCAGTATGAAAGATGTAACCTATAAATATAAGTTTATATATTAATAACCCCTTTCATATTTCTTGTAGTTTAAGTGAATTGTAGTTTTAACAAATATATTTTGCAGGGTGGGACCAAGGGCTGTTGGGTATGTGTGTCGGAGAGAAGCGTAAGCTGAAGATTCCTGCCAAAATGGGCTATGGAGAGCGGGGTTCACCACCTAAAATCCCCGGTAAAACATTCTTTTAGGTTTCTAAAAACCAAAGAGAACAATTTATTTAACTGGTCAAGGGGGTCACACGGATCTAAAGTCATCCAAAATGCATTTAAACACATAAAACCAAACAATTAATCACTTGGTTAAAGAAAAAAAGGCTTACAATATTATTGTAATAACATAGTTTCTACAATCATAATTTATTGTAAAACTTATGGAAAGTAATAAAAAAAAGTCCCTTCAGGTCGGGATGGGTTAAACTGACCCGTTTTGAGGTGTCCCTATTATGACACCCCTAACATTCATGATTTGTTTTTAGTAGGGTTCTTATATTTGATGGTTCTCTAAACAAATAATATTATGATAACTACACAGGTGGGGCCACACTTATATTCGACACGGAGCTTATTGCAGTTAATGGAAAAGGAGCGGTTGGAGGAGACGACAACAAAAGTGAGCTATGATCTCAAAAAAGCTTAATGGTAGAAACTTTTAGTGTTTGCGAAAACTGTGTTTCACTAAAAGAGTCGTTTATTACTTGCATGTCTCGCTTTCTTGTTACACTTGTATGTTGTATTATGAACTTGATACAAAGTTGTGACTAGGATATACGCTTCCTCGTGTTTTTGTCAACTACAACATTTAATAGAAACTTTTAGTTATTACTAACACACACTCTCTCTTACTCCTCTCATCATTCTCTTTCCATGCTTGTTCCAAATGTGTTGTTTGCAGTGGTGGACTGGACAATGAACTGTTTTTCATCCGATTACCAATTCTTGGTTTTTGTATGTCCATTGAGAGAGACTTTTATCAGGTTGGTTCACCAAATACTTGTTCGGTTGTTCCTCATGGTGGGTCGGATAACCTGAATAGTTTGGTTATTTTGAGTGTAGATTAAGGGTTTTTGATTTGGTTCATATGATTTTGAAGATCATTTTAGTTTGACTCTTTTCGAATTGCTTAACCTGTGGTATGATGTATGCCTTCCACACAAGTGGTGAAATTGTGCGTCGAAACAATACGGGTTGAAATGGTGCTAGTTGGCTCAAAATGGTGACCAAGAGGTCGGGCATGATGGATGATGAGGTGGCTGACAACATCAACCGGTCGAAGATTCCAATGAGTTTACTTTATTTCCTTCACATGTAGGAAGGATTTTGAATTCATTTACTTAAAGAAATTAGAGATGGAATTCAAATTCCAATTCCACTAAATTACATTAAATTCCAACCAACCAAACGTCCCCTAAGTTACATCCAAATCAAGTAAGTTTCGTTATCTCTAAAAATTCAAATCAAATGTCTAAGTTTATATTTAAATTAGAATTCATATACTCACAGTAATTAGGCATCGAAATTCTAACACCAACATTTTTTTGAACGGTAAAGGTTACATTGTTCCTATTCTGACTCCTAAATACAACAATAAACTAATTATACCCAATGTTAGAATTTGACCCCTGATCTTTTCTTTAAAAGACAAAAAAACCTTTACCACACAACCAAAGCTGAAATGGCTCTAATACAACAATTAAGTATATAAATTCTAACATCTAAATAACAAAGTTATAACGAGTTCAATGGCAATATTCAGTAACAACATTAATTCGGTCAGCCATCTTTTGGACAATGAGGCAGCCCAGGTAGAATCCAAAACTTGGGAAAAAAAAAAAAAACTATTCACATGTTGCCTTTGGAGGATTTAGCTTACACGTAATGATAAGGAGTTCAATGGCTATATGGTACCGGTACCGAATATTATTTATGCGATTAAAAAAGAAAATTTCCTCTGGTTGAACAACAAGGCGTCCGGCAAAGTCTTGGAGCGGAACAATTGGGTTGATTTTGATATTTGTATGATCATTTGATTTTGTAGATGTTGTTGGTCTCGTTTGTACTTTCAGCTTCTTGCTGACCGCCATATTAATATATAGTTGTTGTTAAAAAAATAACAACACTATAAATAAATGGGTAGGTCAATCAATTTTTAGTTGAAATTGGTATGTATAAATGGGTAGGTCAATCAATTTTCAGCTTCTTATCGTTATTCAATTTAGTTGAAATTGGTATGTATAAATGGGTAGGTCAATCAATTTTTAATAGTATAAGTTACATGTATAAAGATCAAATATAAACAAGTCTTAACATAATATAAAAATTGTCAAGAAAAGTTGGTGTAAAAAGTTACGACGAATGGCATAAAACTTGCTATAAATATTGGCATAAATATTCATACAGGTTAATTTTAACGTCAAATTTGTTATATTAAAGTTAAAATAATAATATTAAAAATCAGAAAATCATATAATAGTATTATAATAACACAAAAAAGATTCAAAAGTAGTAATTGGCTGGCTGTCTCACTTAGGTAATTAGTTACGAGGTCGCACCGTCGCTGAGTCACAGATTACATTTTTTTTTTTTGAACGGTCAACAAACTCAATCCCGAGCACTCTCGGGGCACCCACTGGACAAACGGAGTACTCCGAGAGTAACCCGAGTCTACCACCAATTCCGGGGAAAACCCGGTAACCCACCCGCCCGTAGACACGACGGTGAAATTACCGGTAAAACCCGTTTGGCTCAAGGATCCAACCCAGGTTTCCCTGGGTCTCCTATCATTGCCCACCAGTGCCTCACTCTGCACCAAGTGGGAGTCGAACCTGCATCTCTAAAGAGAAATGCAAGCCCTCCACCACTTGATCTAGAGATCATTGGCTAGTCACAGATTACATTAAACGTGTATCTAATTATTCACATTAATTTTCAAAAATAAAAAAAAAATCTAACTATTCACGGTCAATGTTATGGCCCATATTTAGCCCGTGGTGTAGTCCAATAAGAACAACGTAAACGTGTAACTATTTTTTTGTGTTTAACTAGTAAATTTCTCTGTGTGATGCGGCGGGTCCAAATGTAAGGCACCTCGGATTTGTACAGTAAATACTTGAATCGTTTGTGAACAAAAGTTACGTCAAAACATAGATAAACTGAAGATGTACATAAAAATAAGCACGGAAACGTATTATATATGACCCCGACTTATTTGCGAAAGAAATCTACGTCGAATATCAACCTGAACTTAAACCGACAAGTACATAAAAATAAGAAAAAATTATGTTTTTTAAAGTTAGAAATGCTACCGTGCGTTTTGGTGGCGCTGAAACGTAAAGTAAGTCGAATTTATAAAGTCTAATGAAAATATATTATATTTGACCCGACTTGTTGTAAAATAAAATTTATGCAACGTAGATCAACTGAAAACATACAAAAAAAAATTATATCTAAGCCTTCCATTTTCAAAGAAACATAATCAACTTGAATTTATACCGGCACATACATAAATATAAGCACGTAAAAAATGATTATAAAGTTTTTAGAAAGTTGAAAGGTTATAAGGCCGGAGGGTATGGGAGGCGCCACCATGACACATCTGCATCCATAGCGTCCCGGGGGTGCCAACCTCCATACCGTCGCCGTTAAAGGGGGGGGGGGGGCATCCTCCTTCCGTCAGCACGTTAACGAGCAGCCTTGGCATTTTCGAAGTTGATGGTGGTTAAATGGGGGCGCTATCTTCAGCCAAAGCCACACCCTGCAAGTTAAAGGGGGCGCCATCTTCAGCCAAAGCCACTCCTTGTGTGACGTGGACATGACGTGGCGCTAAGGTGGCGTGATAAAGCCCCTAACCATACCCTCCAGCCTAAGTGTCAATATTAAATGTTAAATAGTAAAGGCTAAAACAAATAAAAACTTAATAAAAGAAAAAAAATTGAAAAAAAATTGACCAATGACCAGCTGCCATACAATAGAACAGCAGTGTTCATCCAACTTTTATTTGTAGTTGTATGGAATTCCATTTACATTAGGCCAGGCGGGACGGTCTGTTATAGGACCGTGATGGCCATTTTCAACGCGTGATACGGAAACAATTCCCACCGCCACCTAAAAGTCCAACGCGTTATAGCACCACGGATTCAATTTTCGTTATTTTCTTCACGACGTTATTGTTTTGTTTTGTGAGGGTAATTGTTGGTTGGGGGGAAATTGTTGGGTGTGGTGGTGACTGGTGAGTGATGACCATTGCCACCAAAAAAGGTTGTGAGTGATGGAAAAATGGTTGATGACATGATGGAACTTGATTGGGTGCTTGTAAGTGATAGAATTCTATCACTAGTGACCCCCCCCCCCCCCCCGTTATTTCATTTTCCATTTTCACGAATCCATCACCTTTACCCATTCGAATTTGCAATTATATTCATTTAAAGACGACCTCAAAACAGTGGCGGATCTAGGATTCACGCCAAGCCGTAACGTTTTATAAATAAGCCGTAACGAAATCGAAAAAACATCAAATTTTTCCAAAATTTACACTAAAAACGTCAAATTTTTCCGAGCCAAGCCGTAGCAGAAGTTACCCCCGGTTAAGGCTAGGTCCGCCCCTGCCTCAAAATATAAAAACACCAAAACTTTTGAATAACACATTATATCACTATAAAGATTCGTCTGGCGGGTACCAAAAGTTTTACAACAAACTTGTGAGTCTTGTGGCTCAAAGTAGCTTTGACGGTTGTGTCTGGTTTTCCTCGTCATTCCAAGCTTGAAATTGGATTACAAACTCGTTAGAGGGAGTTTCAAAAGGCCGGGTAATGTGTCGAGTTAGGTTGGACCAGGGCCCATGCAGGGGCGGATTTAGAGGGGTTTACCGAGTTCCCAGGAACCCAGTCGATTTGGAGAAAAACGTTTTTTGTAGTGTAAACCTTGTATGATTTGAAAAAGAACGTTTTTTTTTAGTGTAAACCTTGTATGATTTGGAAAAAAGGAACCCAGTGAAAAAACTGGCTGGATCCGCCACTGGGCCCATGAGATGGGACCCAATATAAGAACTTAAATCAACTTTGGTGTAAATTTTCAATCGTCAATATTTGCATGTATTTCTGGCTTGTGGGTATCAATATAAAAAATGGGTAGTTGGGTGATTTTCTAGTAAAATGTCTTGGTCAATTACGCTTTCAATTTCACCTTTATTGTTGGAGTAAAAGATTGCTAAGGATCTTAGAAAAATTACAATAAAAATGGAGTCGTCAATTATGAATTATGTGAACATACAATAAATTTTATGGAAGTTAAAATAATGTCATAATCAACGATAAAAATGGAGTCAAATGTCAACATACAATAAATTTTAAGGAAGTTAAAATAATGTCATAATCAATAATTGAATGTCGAGATATAGAAAAAACAAGGTATGCTTGTTATTTGGCATGTGAATCTTGAATAATCATTTTTCTTACAAGTGAATTTACTAAAAAAGTTAGGATGTTCAGACTATTGTTTCGTGACATTTATACATATGGTTTGTTTAGCCATTTACGCAACATGGATTTTTAATTTTATTTCTCTATTTATCAAATCCATCGAGCCCAAAGGAGATTATTGAACTGCAGACTTGCATTAACAGCATCTACACGGATCAGCGAGTCGATGGCATGGATAGATGGATGTGGTCTATAAGCAAAGATGGCAATTCTCAGTTAAATCTCTCAGGAATTTACTATTCGAGCAGATTCTGGCACCTGAGAAACCTTGGTTAGCATGGATAAATGGCTCCCGAAAAAGGTTAATATATTTGGATGGCATATGGTTAAAAATCGACTCCCAACAAAGTGGAAATTAATTAGAAGAGGTATCTAGGTTAACTCTGCTGTGTGTTCACTCTGTGGGGAAACGGAGGAATCTATCGATCATATTTTGATATCATGCTATGTGACAACAGTGATATGGCAGGAAATTTCATCTTGGTGCAACATTTCTCCTATCTACGCTTTCTTGCTACAAGATCTATTTTCCATCCACCTAGGTGATGTCTCCATAGTCAAAAGGCAATTAGTACAAATGGTAATTCTATTGGAGTGCTAGCTAATATGGAGAACAAGTAATAAAGTTATCTTCAAATCCAAAAACTTGGAAATTGGAAATATGTTAGCTGAACAAAAAACATTGGGATACCTATGGGTCAAGAATCGGTCAAAGATCGAACCGTTTGAATGGGAGCAATGGTATAACTTTAGTTTCTAAAAGTTTCCTTGTATGTAAAATTGGGTTGTCTGTCTATCGGTCGTTGGGATTGTTGTACAGCTTGGTTTGTTAATAAAATTTAGCCTTTCAAAAAAAAATCAAATCCATCTATCAGTATTTTTAATTCCCTAAGCCAACGAAATAGTGTAATTAAGTGTATTAATGCATTATTACAAGGGGATTTTATGCATCATTGACACATTTTTGTTGAACTGAGTTATAATTTAGGAAAAATTACACTTTTCGTCCTTTATGTTTATATCAGATTGCAATGGATAGCCTTTAACTTTAATAATTACAGTCACAATCCTTTATTTGAAAAACTCATTACACGTTAGGTCCTTTAGCACTAACCAAGTTAAAATTTTCAGTTAGCTCTGGTCAATTAAGGGTAATTTAGTCATTTTACTAACTTAATTCGTATTTAATATAGTTTTATTAAAAAAAAACAAGTCAACTAACAATATTGCTTCTCTAAAGTCAACACCCTCTTTTTCCCTGAACTAACCTAAACTTCATAAACCACTCCGGACGCCATTCGACCACCACTGCCACCACCACTCCGGCCACCACCTAACACCCTCACCTGCTTATGTCCTTCGTCGGAGATTCAACAAAACCTTATTATTACCCAAAGTGAATTCCGATGCCCTCTCTGCACATCCACAAAACCTTATTATTACTCAAAGCCCAAACAAGTAAATTCAACCGGTAGTGAACCCATTTGATCACACAATTCAACAGATCTGTACGAACCTGAATACAATTGAAGAGTTTGTAATCCTTGGTGTCGGCTTCACAATTCAACAGATCTGTACGAACCTGAATACAATTGAAGAGTTTGTAATCCTTGGTGTCGGCTTCACAATTCAACAGATCTGTACGAGCAAGACGCTTTTGAGCCAAGAATCCAGCATTGTGTAACATCAATTTCTCCACCTCCCTCGGTGACAACTTCATCTCTACACAAACATCACCGTGAGTGGTTTAAAATGATGATAGAATGTATATATTATACATATAGTAATACAAATTCGAGAAATAAACTAAATAAACGGAGATTCGAAAACTGGAATGGAATTCTGACCGGCGATTAGAAGTAGATGATGTGATAGTGAGCTTCAGAGTGAAGGATGCGTTGACCTCGTGATATGAATCGAAACTGTTATGATTGGGGTGGGGGGCGGTAATGGTGGTGGTGGTGGTGTGTAGTGGTTGCGATGGGGTGGTGTGAGGGTGGGTAGTGGTGTGGTGGCAGGTTGGGGAAGAAGCATTCAAACAGAGTTAGGGTTTTTGGTTGGGTGCTGGTTGGGGAAGAAGCACGCAAACAGAAAACAGAGTTACAGAATATAGAACTTTTTGTTTTTATATATAGATATATATTTTAAATAAATAGATAAAAGACAAATTTGCCCTCATGTGAGCTCCACATAACTAGATTTAACTATGAAAATTAACTAGGTTATGGTCAAAGGACGTATGGTGTAATGAATTTTACAAATAAAGGATTGTGACTGTAATTATTAAAGTTAAAGGCTATCCATTGAAATCCAATATAAACATAAAGGACGAAAAGTGTAATTTACCCTATAATTTATTGAGATATTAACAACAATGCAAATCAAATGAATAGGTAAAAGAAGTTACCCTTTCTAAGGATGATACAAACATCCACAGTTAGGGTATGCGGTATACTGATATAGCTATTATAATCGCGTATTAGAAGTTGACACTTCTAACATTCGAATCTAACAACTTTTTTCATATTAAATTAAAGAAAAAAGATAACAAAAGATTGATTTATGGATGCCATTCATGCCCTATATCAAGGTAGACAACATAAGACTAATTTTTTCTAGTATTTGGTTGCCGAAGGTAGACACATCATGTGTGGACAATGGAAAGTTGCTTTCTAATGAAAAGGACCAAAAGGGGAAAAAACTAAGAAATCACACGTTGGATGGCACCATGGAAAACTCACACTTAAAGCTACTCATACCAAAAAGTCCAAAATACTATACTTGTCTATTATATAAAATCTAATATGAAGAAATATAAGGCCGTTTCGTAAATCTATTCTATTCTTGTAAAATATTATATTTTGTTTGGAGTAAACTGCTAAAATCGTCCCTAAGGTTTAGATGCAATTGTCAGATCCATCTAAAAAGTTTTTTTTTTCTCAACTAAACCATTGAGGTTTCAAAATCGTTGTCAGATCCATACATTTTTCTAACCCTGTTAAAAATAAACGTTAAATAAGGGGTATTTTGTCATTCTCTTTATATATTGTTTTTTTTTTTTTTAAATTTTAACCTTGTTTTGTTCTCCCTTTAATATTGTATCATGTTCAACATGTTAAAAACACAAAAACATCTATGTATATTATATTGCTCACAAAAACATCACTTCTGCATTTGGTACATGTATTCAAAACCAAAATTAAATAGCACACTATTCATATTGTATCCTTATTGTCTCTTTTGAATTGAATTATATTGTATCTTTATTGTCTCTTTTGAATTGGCTGCATATTTCCAAATTTTAACAATCCATATAATATGATTTTTGGGAGTGATCGGGGTAAATACATTACTGTTATTATTATTAGATATTTTTTCTTGTAATCAAAAGAATCTAAATGAAAAAAGCTAGTGAATCTTAATATTGTGTAAATGGAGACCCACCAAAAATGATCATGGGTTGTAACCACCACCGTCAACTTCTTCTCCCTCTAGCCCCCCACACCCTTTCCCCATCCCACACACAAACAATATATACATATATTATATATATGACATGCTATAAACTATATAAAAGAATTAGTGTAGTATTTAATATAAAAATAGCACCTTTTGTTGAACCTTAGTGGTCTAAACCAACTTAGCACAAAAAAATGTCCTTTGGAGGTCAAAAACTAGACATGCCATGTGATCATGCCCATCACTTAGAAAAAATAATAATAAACCCAGCACAAAGTGTTTAATTAAATACAATTCTCAACAAAGTTTCAACAATCATTTTTAAAGAACTTAATAAAAATTAAAAAGAAACTCATGCATTGAATGAAGACATAAGAATAAAAATTCCACAAGTTTTTTTTTAAGATAACTTTCATTCACAAAAACCACGAGAGACCTTAAGACAAGGACCCCGGGCAAAAAAACAAAACGATTACATCAAATCCAAGGGGTGATTACACCATTTTTTCCAATCAAAATTCCACAAGTTAACAAGATTCTAATTTTTTAATCAATATATACTTAAAAAGCCATTAAAGACTAAATAATGATTAATAATACTAGTAACGCGTTAAAACATTTCATCATTGTACGATCAATCATTTTATGTCTATTTTTATCATTGTTTCTGGATTCCCATCTATCTGTAAAATACTGTAATACATAAAAAAAAAATTCATATTATACAACACACATTTATGTATATGATCAGGGGCGGACCTAGAGTGATAGAAGGGGTAACCTCCGTTGTCGCTTGACGCTCCAGTGACGCTCCGACAGACTTTGAACCGAGGCAAATATAATTTCTCCAGAAATTTAAGCAAGCAGACAAGTTACGTCCATAATTCTTACTATATCTCTTATAAATAACTTTATACAATTGATACATATCATACACAGTGGCGAATCTAGAAAATCCACATAGGGGTAACGTTTCAATAAAAAAGGGTAACGAAATCGAAAAAACGTCATTTTTCCAAAATTTACACTACCGTCGGCAGTGGCGGATCCAATAACTTCTTTTAGTGGGTTCGTTTTTCGTAGATTCTCACTATTTTTTTCAAATCATACCAACTTCTCACTAGTTTTTTCGAAATCGAGTGGGTTCATGTGAACCCACAAAACAGGGCTGGATCCGCCACTGTTCAAATACACAAAGTTTTGTCAACGATATACGATAAAACCATGTTTGGATTCATCATGCAATGGATAAATGCATTAATGCATAATCAAAATTTGTTACAACAACAAATCAGAGTTGCGAAATTGGACGCACTGTTGTAGTGAGTTGGATGAATCATTCTAATAAACAATTATTCAAAACTCAACATAAAGAAAATCATAACTAAAGGTTGGATGCATTGTTATTGGCTAACATTTTTTGTATTTTAATTCTATTAGAAATTAGAATAGAACTTTAAAAATTATCCTACTTTTGAAAATATATATATATAGCAATACTAGAGTCACATTAAACAAAAATTATTTAAAGGTGCATATATATTGCCTGAAAGCTCATTTTGACGCCTTTAATTCCCTTTTAAATTACTTTTCTAAACAATTATTTTTTAATTTCTGACATGAGTAACAAGTAGATGTAAATAGTCAACATTTGTTTATTGAAGATGATACGGGCAAAGACTTTATAGCAGATTAAATACAATAAATAATCATAATGATTGTTTTC
The DNA here is from genome assembly GCA_030545235.1 of Helianthus tuberosus. Taxonomy (NCBI): domain Eukaryota; kingdom Viridiplantae; phylum Streptophyta; class Magnoliopsida; order Asterales; family Asteraceae; genus Helianthus; species Helianthus tuberosus. Next base: position 20,093 of record JARYGA010023672.1, on the reverse strand, counting down.
CTAATGATAATATTAATTCATACAATTTGACAGCAGTATTTTTTTTTTCTATAAAACGCAGTAATGTAAAAGATAAAAGAATATAACTACAGAAGGCTTTAAATATAGTAGCGGCATCAAGATGTATAGTAAATTTGTTTTTTTTAAGTGATTAAGGGTTCTAGTCGTATAATGGACATTATTATGGATTTAAGAGTAGGTTTAGAGTATATATAAATGTTTCTTGAAAAAAATATAACTGAACTTCCGGATAGAGCTTGACTATGTGATTGAGAATTGAGATGATGAATACATATAAATAATAGAGTTAAATGTCATTTTTAGTCCATGTGGTTTGAGTCATTTTGTCAGTTTAGTCTAAATGTTTCATTTTTCGCATGTGGGTCCAAAATGGTTTCATCGTTGCCATTTTAGTCAACTGGGTTAACTTTATCCATTTTTTATGTTAACAAGAAGCGCAATTTTGGTCATTTTATATAGCCGAATTGTCCTTCTAGTTAACAAAATTACATATAAAATGACTGAATTGCCCTTCTCGTTAACAAAATAAACGGATGAAGTTAACCCAATTGGCTAAAATGGCAACGGTAAAATATTTTTGGATTCACAGACGAAAAATGATACATTTGGACTAAACTGGTAAAATGACCCAAACCATAAGGACTAAAATGACATTTAACTCCAAATAATAATATACTCGAGCATTTCTGGCATCGGGACATTTTTATAATAATTTAATCTTAATTGTACTTTTTAACTCTTTAATCTTCTGTTAATCATATCATTTTCAAAGAATCTTTATATTAAGAAAATCAATCCAATAATGCAAACCCTAAAAAGCTGCAAATGTCCACAAGATTAAAAAACTCAAAATAGTTGCCCTTAAAATGGATTTTTACTAACCACCCCATAAATTTAAACTCAGCTTCTTTAATAATACCTGTAAATCCACTAAAATCTACTTTTGTCTTTTATCTTTACTCTTTTCATCAGCCAATCAAGTTTTAATATTCCATCTGATTTTTCTCTGTGTTATAATTGCTCAAGTTTTTACACCCCCTCCTCTCACATATAAAAACCCAAGCCTAATATAAAACACTTAAAACATGGGTGAGGTTCCTGTAAAAAATACATTTTTCGTGAGAAGTGTGAGAAGACATAGAAATTGACGTGTAAGCATTATGTTTTGGACTTATACATGATGTTTTGGGTTGTTTTGACAAAAAAAAAAAACCACTAAACATAACAATTTAAATCACAATGCAACATATTATGGGCGTGAAATTTAATACACAACTAAAACACACTGCTTAACAATTAAAACACACTACTTAACGTTCTTGGAATTGTGTTTTAAGTTTTAAGCTTAGAATTCATTGCATTGTGTCTTAAATTGTTATGTTTGGTGTTGTTTTTGCCAAAACAACCTAAAACATTATGCTTAAGTCCAAAACATGATGCATACATGTCAATTCTTGTGTCTTCTCACACTTCTCATGAAAAATATCTTTTTTACAGGATCCTAAGACCTTAAAACATAAAACGATTATGTAATTAAATAACCGTCCCACTTTTACTCTCACTATATTTGCCATCCATTAACTTACACACAAAACTCTATTTTCACAAATGGTGTTGTTATACAATTACAAACTACATATGCATAAGGAATTGATAAAAAAAAATTACAAATATTAGGAAGAATATTGTTTCAATTAGAACTAAGACATATACACTAGTCTTTGATAGTTGCGGTCATAGCTCGATTTTCATATTAGATGGTTGATCATGCGCGGTATTAAAAAACGACATATCAACATCCAAATTTTCTCCAAAACCCATTTGAACAATGCTTTGTAGATCATCTTGCCCAAAACCCTGAATCTGCAATAACAAAATTCAAATCCTCGATTAAATTCGCACTAAATATAAAGATTTTTAGTTATGAACTTGTAAGGTGATTAAAAAATTTTACATGGTGAAAAGGTTCGGTGAATTCATGAATGGGTCGGGTCATCGGGTCAGACCCATCAAACACTGCTTGCGGGTTTTGATGATAAACGGTCGATGTTAGTTGAGAAAAATTCTGGTTTGATTGATCCACATGAAATGTTGTTCATACTTGCATAAGAAAATACGATTTAAAAGATATAAAATACAAAGAAAAAATTTGTTTTTAGATTGAGAAATTAACTTACGTTTGATATTATTAGGTTGTTGGTGTCAAATTCAAGACTTGGATTAACTGTAGCTAACTTCATTGAAAGGAACTATACAAACATAAGAATTACAAGAAAAGTTAGATAATTAGAAATAAAGATTACAAGAAAAGTTGGATAATTAGAAAAAAATTAATTATGAAAAATCTAAGATTTAAAACGAATATAAGTTGTATTTACGACTTGGTTTGGCTTTTTTTTAAGATAAGAATTACAAGAAAAGTTGGATAGTTAGGAAAAAAATAATTATGAAAAATCTAAGATTTAAATAGAATATCTGTTGTATTTACGACTTGGTTTGTTTTTTTTAATACAATAAATTATCATAATGATTTATAGCAGATTAAATACAATAAATTATCATAATGATTGTTTTCCTAAGGCCATGTGTAGTCATAACCCCCCTTTGTGGGCGTTATGCGACATGTGGCGCGCCACGTGTGCGGGTGGGCGTTATGGGGCGTTATGCATTTAAGCCCGTAGTCATAAAGCCCCTACCCATCAATACCTAATTATTAATTTTCATTTTTATTAATTGATTAAAAAAACACAGACTAATTTTTGATTGGTCAAACAAAAAAAGAGCTCCTCCATCACGCCGCGATATGTATGGCGCCGCCATCTCTTTTTCGTCCCATACCGCCCCCCGTCCCGGTGTTCATGGCGCCATGCGGCGCTATGTTTGGCTTTTGGCTGGATATGGCGCCCCACTACGTTCAGACTAATGATAATATTAATTCATACAAATTGACATCAGTATTTTTTTTTTCTATAAAACGCAATAATGTAAAAGATAAAAGAATATAACTACCGAAGGCTTTAAATATAGTAGCGGCATCAAGGTGTATAGTAAATTTGTTTCTCTTTAAGTGGTTAAGGGTTCTAGTCGTATAATGGACATTATTTTGGATTTAAGAGTAGGTTCTAGTCGTATAAACGTAACTTAGTGTTTCTTGAAAAAAAAAAATATAACTGAACTTCCTGATAGAGCTTCACTATGTGATTGAGAATTGAGATGATGAATACATATAAATAATAGAGTTAAATGTCAATTTTAGTCCACGTGGTTTGAGTCATTTTGTCAGTTTAGTCCAAAGGTTTTATTTTTCGTCTGTGGGTCCAAAATGGTTTCATCGTTGTCATTTTAGTCAACTGGGTTAACTTTATCCATTTTTTATGTTAACAAGAAGCGCAATTTGGTCATTTTATATGGCCGAATTGTCCTTCTAGTTAACAAAATTACATATAAAATGACTGAATTGTCTTTCTCGTTAACAGAATAAACGGATGAAGTTAACCCAATGGGCTAAAATGGCAACAGTAAAATATTTTTGGATTCACATACGAAAAATGAAACATTTGGACTAAACTGGTAAAATGACCCAAAACACAGGGACCAAAATGACATTTAACTCTAAATAATAATAAACTCGAGCATTTCTGACATCGGGACATTTTTATAATAATTTAATTTTAATTGTACTTTTTAACTCTTTAATCTTCTGTTAATCATATCATTTTCAAAGAATCTTTATATTAAGAAAATCAATCCAATAATGCAAACCCTAAAAAGCTGCAAATGTCCACAAGATTAAAAAACTCAAAATGGTTACCCTTAAAATGGATTTTTACTAACCACCCCATAAATTTAAACTCAGCTTCTTTAATAATACCTGTAAATCCACTAAAATCTACTTTTGTCTTTTATCTTTATTCTTTTCATCAGCCAATCAAGTTTTAATATTCCATCTGATTTTTCTCTGTGTTATAATTCATGATAGGGATGAAAAAAAAAAACCTAAGCCTAATATAAAACACTGAAAACATAAAATGATTATGTAATTAGGGAGAATCATTTGAAAAGAAAATTTAATTGAGAAAAAAAAATGGTACAATAGTAAACTAAAATAATTTTAATCTTATTTATTATTATCTTTGACACTAATTTTTTTTGCTTACACACATCAAAAGTTATTCTACACATTTCAAAATTTATCATACAAAATTCGTAATTTATCCTACACACCTAGTAATTTATCCAACACACCTTGTAATTTATCCTACACTCTAAATTTTTTTTTAAACAATTATGAAAATAAGTTACAAGTTTAATATAGTTAGTTATTTAAGATTAAAACTATAAATTAATGATCTATGTAACTTTACCAATATACCCTTACAATAACATTTAATACAAATATTAAATGAAGTAAAATAAAGCATTTTTATTGGTTAAATTTCTTTTCTTTTTTATTTTTACAAAACATTTCTTCTCATTTGAACTCTCCACTATGTAATTAAATAGCCGTCCCACTTTTCCTCTCACTATATTTGTCATCCATTAACTTACACACAAAACTCTATTTTCACAAATGGTGTTATACAATTACAAACTACATATGCATAAGGAATTGATAAAACACAAAACTCTATTTTCACAAATGGTGTTATACAATTACAAACTACATATGCATAAGGAATTGATAAAAAAATTACAAATATGAAGAATATTGCTTCAATTAGAACTAAGACATATACACTAGTCTTTGATAGTTGCAGTCATAGCTCGATTTTCATATTAGATGGTTGATCATGCGCGGTATGAAAAAACGACATATTAACATCCAAATTTTCTCCAAAACCCATTTGAACAATGCTTTGTAGATCATCTTGTCCAAAACCCTGAATCCGCAATAACAAAATTCAAATCCTCGATTAAATTCGCACTAAATATAAAGATTTTTAGTTATGAACTTGTAAAGTGATTAAAAAAATTTACATGGTGAAAAGGTTCGGTGAATTCATGAACGGGTCGGGTCATCGGGTCAGACCCATCAAACACTGCTTGCGGGTTTTGATGATAAACGGTCGATGTTAGTTGAGAAAAATTCTGGTTTGATTGATCCACCTGAAATGTTGTTCATACTTCCATAAGAAAATATGATTTAAAAGATATAAAATACAAAGAAAAAAATTGTTTTTAGATTGAGAAATTAACTTACGTTTGATATTATTAGGTTGTTGGTGTCAAATTCAAGACTTGGATTAACTGTAGCTAATTTCATTGAAAGGAACTATACAAACATAAGAATTACAAGAAAAGTTAGATAATTAGAAATAAAGATTACAAGAAAAGTTGGATAATTAGAAAAAAATTAATTATAAAAAACCTAAGATTTAAAACGAATATAAGTTGTATTTACGACTTGGTTTGGCTTTTTTTTAAGATAGAATTACAAGAAAAGTTGGATAATTAGAAAAAAAATCATGAAAATCTAAGATTTAAATAGAATATCTGTTGTATTTACGACTTGGTTTGTTTTTTTTAATAAGTGTTTTTTTTTTTTTGAACGGCCAACAAACTCAATCCCGAGCACTCTCGGGGCACCCACTGGACAAACGGAGTACTCCGAGAGTAACCCGAGTCCACCACCAATTCCGGGGAAAACCCGGTAACCCACCCGCCCGTAGGCACGATAGTGAAATTACCGGTAAAACCCGTTTGGCTCAAGGATCCAACCCAGGTTTCCCTGGGTCTCCTATCATTGCCCACCAGTGTCTCACTCTGCACCAAGTGGGAGTCGAACCTGCATCTCTCAAGAGAAATGCAAGCCCTCCACCACTTGATCTAGAGATCATTGGCTTTTTTAATAAGTGTTATGAGCCAAAACGCAAGCTACTGAATTGGAAAACGACAAGCTAAACTAGCTAGCTTAGGTGGTCGTCTAGACCAATTGATTTTACTGTTTTGGTGGTTTGACAATTTGATTGCTCGCATGGTTTTTTTTTTTTTTTTTTTTTGTTATTTTTAAATCATTAATTTGTTTATAAAAATAAAATAAAGTCATCAAAGTGAAATATACGACTTTTACTGTTTGTTCTAAGTTCCAAACTGTAGCCGAACCATTAAACCACTAAAACCGAAGCGTGATAGAACCAACCAACTTGCTTAAGTTTTGCAAATTTTGGTTAGTTTCCACACTATATTAACACTAGAATTGTATATTATTGTGTTACCTCAACTTGTCTTTGCAATGATTGTACATAATTGATGATTTCATCAAGCATAAGTGCTTTTCCCGTAACCTAATCATTCAAAATGCATCATTTAACCACTTTGCCTTAAAAAAAAAACTTTAAACAAAATTTGCTTTAAACAAAATTTGCTTTTTTTTATGCTCACCTTGTTGCAATTTGGTACAAGATTTTGAAGCATCTTCATTCTTTCACTAATCTTCTCTCTTCTAACCTGAAAATAAACAAAAATACGTTCCAGATATTAAAAAAAAATCCCCATTATCAAATCAACAAATAAAATCTTTTCGAAAGCTTACTCTTTCAGCTAAACTATGGCTATCAGTAGCTTGCCCCCGTCTTGCTCTAACATGAATATAGTCCTTCGGTGGCTCAGGCGGCTTCGTCTTTTCCTCCGTTTTACCACCATTTTCTTCTTCTGTTTTCTTCAATCTTTTCGACTCATCAACGTCATCTTCTTCCTATCAATCACACATTTTTAGTTTTCATTCAAATTCGGATGATCAACTTAATTATTACATCCGTGGGACCAGACAACTCGACTATAAAATATATAAAAAAATATATATATTGAAAACATAGGTATTGCCAAATAGGGCAAATGATTTAGATACCTTTAAGGTTGTCATTTCACTAAAAAGCATTTTAACTCTAACATGTATGATTATGCGTCTATTAAAAACCATAAACAAAAAATGTGCATCATCATATTCCCCGATATTCATTTTTTTTTACAAAAATGGCGTTGATTTTAGAAAATCCGCTTTAACCCCGTAAAAAGTATGAGCCGACCCTGATCGGGGATGTGCATAAACTTAAAATTAAAATATATTTAGTACCTTTTTCGTGTTTGACACGGCTCCCTTTGAAGAACCTTTTCGTTTTCTCGGATTCGGGTCTTTCTGATTCCTAAATCCAAGTTCTCCACTAGGAACTTGCTCAGAAACAGAGGATCCATCATTAGAATTTGAAACAGAGCCAGATACTCTGTTCAATTTCATGTTAATAATTCCATCTAAACTCTTGATCTCTTCAAATCCCACCCGATTTCGATCAATTTTCAAAACAGGACTACTCGAAACACGAGTTAAGTTTCCAGTAGATCCAATTTGAACCTCTGTTTTATTAGAATTCAACACCAATTGATCAACATTAACATTAACTCTACCGTTAAAACTTCGACTACCAAAACACGAAAACTTCGCTGCTCGTTCGACAAACCCAGGATCCGGTGGGAGAAACGGTAAATTGGGATTCATCGGCATCGAATTACGAATTCTGGGCAAGTTTTCTTTCACCAAATGATCAAAAATTGGTGAATTTAATTTAGTACCAGAAACAGGGGATGACGTCATTTTGATACTTGAAACAGGGGATGACGTCATGGAAAACAGAGTAGATTCAAATTGTGAAAATTGCTCTGTTTTCTCCCAGTTTGGCCCGGGAATTCGGTCGATAAGCCGGTCGAACGACTGTTCGAGCGGCAACCCGGTGTCGAAAAAGAAGTTTCCATCCATTGTGGATCACAAGATTGAAAAATTGATGGTGCAAGACAATCTTTTTTTGTTTTTTTTTGTTTTTGATGAAATGGTTGAAAGAGTTACATTATATTTATATATGTGGAGTGTTAGTAACAACAAGTTGAAGTGAATGTGTGAGTTGGGTTTGATGATGAAAGGTTGGTGTGATGGTGATGCAAATACAAGCAATACAGAATAATTATGGATTGAGAGAAAGGGGGAAGGGTATAGAGTGAGTTATGTTGAAGTTATATAAGAAAAAGAAATTATTATTTATTGTTTTGTATATTTTTATTAATTTTTTTTCTTGGTTGTGACGGTGGGGTGGGGGGTGCATAAAATTGGGTAAAGTGTGAATGCCGGGCCTTGAACGTTAAAACACTAAAAGGTCTAGTGTTTTAGAAACTAAAAACATCATAAATGAATATCGGTTTTTGTAACCAAGGAGAACATGGATAAAGAAGCCCAAGAATTTTTAAGGTAAGTGTTTGAGATTGGTTTGGAAAGTATTTTTAATATTTTTTTTCAAGTTAAATAGAAAGTATTTTAAATCTTTTTTATTCAAGTTATAAGTTTGAGATTGGTTTAGAAAGTATTTTAAATATTTTTTATTTAAGTTAAAAGTGTTTGAAACCCCTTCTCTCTCTTCTATCTCTTCTCTTCCCTACATCGGTGAGTTGTAAGTGGATTCACCATTCACCACTCACCGCAAATACAAAGGGTGTGTATCCCTGATTGGCAAACTGATTCACCGAAGGGGTCGCCGAATGGTGCCCCTTCCACCCGTACAAGTATTATCTGACTTCTGTAATTGTATGTTTTACCCTTTATGTATATTTGTGTAATCTCCTCAGTATGGATCGACTTCCTACTCGTGTGACGTTGTAGCGTAGAAACATAAACATCCCAATGCCAACGAAAAGGAGGAAACAACAGATCACTTACTCACATCTTGTTACATAAGCTCCATGAAAATGCCTCCCATTTTCGCCGTCACCGCCAACGACCTTTTAAAATTGCACAAGCATGTGACGAGCTCAGATGCAAAAAAGCGGTTAGTACAATCGAACATTCTACTCGCTTGCTGGTGGATTTGGAAAAAAAACGGAACAAAATCGTATTCAGAAGTGCCAGGGCAGACGCTACAAAAATCATGGCCGAAATAAAGTCTAGCGGGTTTTTATACATATAACATTATGTATAAAATAATATCCTTCTTTTTTTATTGTTATATTATACATACAGTAAAACTATCTATTTTTAGGATTTGGATGCAGTTGCAATATTTAAGTTGTCAAACTTATAGTTTTCATCTCAACTTTTATTTAGCTTAACATTGTGACAGTGGGGTTAGGGTAATATTAATGTAGCGTCTGACCTTGGTGTTACTGTTTTGAATGATCTTCAATGTTTTATTGTTATATGCATCTATGACTATCATAAATGGTGAGATATGTGGTTCACAAAGTTATACAAGAACTAATCGAACATTTTAAATGTGTGGTTTACTTACTGAGTTGACTCTAACTCATTTATATCCATAGTGTAGGGGGCGACTTAGAGTACGAGTACGGAAAGCAAAGAAATATGTTACATGTCGGCGGCAATCGGATGTTTTCATGTGTTACAAATATGATATTGTAGGAACCGTTCGCGTAATAAAATAAAATAAACAAATTTTATTAAACTATTACAATTCAGAAATAAAAGAAAGCAAAATTACAATACGATTACAACTGAAATGAAACCAAAATACAAGAATGGGGTAGAAGAAGAATGGCTGAGGCACGTGTCCACACGCTTCCCTTAAAACAAATTCCGAGTCTCCCAAGAGTACTCGTTTTGTTTCCCAGGGTACAACAGCCTAAGCAACGTACTGCCGGAGTTAGCCTACAACCCGAAGGTTACCTTGAATCTGCAAGAAAAAGATCTGAAAATTGTAGAGAGAAAGTATAAGATTGCTGTTGTCTTGCTAGTGTCTTACTGCAGTGGGTATGGAGTTGTATTTATACAGCTCCTAAGTCGAAACAGTCAAAAACGAATTAAAGAGAGGTTTAAATTGCATTAAACGTCTTCAATGCAATTTAATACGTCATTTAATTCTCAGTCAAAGCCGTTAACTCGTCAGTTACGAAGCTGGACTGAAACTGCTCTGTCATTCAATGCTGGAAGCTTCTGCTCGCGCGCGCGCGCAAGCCACACTGGTGCGCGCGCGCCCAGGTGTGCACGCCATGCGCGGTGCGTCCTCTTGGCTCACACCCATGCGCGCGTGCGCCACGTCACCTGTGAGCCTCTACGAGCACGCCACACAGTCGCGCCGTTTTGGCTCACTTTGGTGCGCCGCGCACGACACCTCCGGACCCATGCACCATGCGCAACCGCGCGCCTTCGTGCCACGTCACGCGCTTCGAACCTGCACTCCATTTGGTCCCTGCAGCCCATGAGATCCACCACGCGCACGTGGTCAAAAATACAAAGGCGGCTCGCGGCGATGCGAGCGTGCGAAGTGCAAAGTGCGCCATCAAAGCGCCACATTGCGCCTCATCGCCCACGCCACGCGCGCGCGAGTGCGAGTTAGGGTGCTCCGCACCCTTCGCGAGTACACTAGTGAGTGCTCCCATGAAACAATAAGGATGGAGAGTTCCCACTTAAATACCCCTTTAAGTTCCATCTCTCATCCGATGTGGGACAAGGTGCTACTTTCCCTTTTGTTTCAGCATTGAATGTTCCAAACACCCAACTTTGAGCATCGATATCTCATTCATCTTAGCTCCGTTTTGGACGTGGTTTAGTTCGTTGCGAAGCTCTCCCAACATAGAACACAAACCCACAAATAAATATATAAAACCCGCTCATTTTATTATATTTATTTCTAGTCCAAAATAGGAAAAAATCATTTTCCTATATTTGTGAAAAATGCTATTTTCACCTATTTTTCCAACAATCCCCCATATGAAAAATGCTATTTTCATCAAATTTCCAACAATCCCCCACATGTATGGAAATGGATCTTTTCCTTACACTTTTCAACGATAAACTTCGACAGTTGAGTATTGCAAGATAGGTAGGTTGTCACCTTTGAACCTTCTTTTGCGAAGCGCACTTAGCTTACTAGCGGTGTGTAGACGCGATGTCCTTGAACATACCCCCATTTGTGTAAACGACAATACACTTCACACAATACTCTCCCTGGTTTGGCCAACTCCTCATTGTCGTGTCCTATTATGGTCCTGGAACACTAGCCTGGTTCTGCGAGAGCTCTAGGATTTGCGCACCCCACAAATCCATTTGAAGCGACCCTACTTCTCTCTAACATAGGTGATTCCTCTGAATCATTAAAAGCATCATGGTTATTTGATTTCCCGTAATCGTTAACCTTAATATGCTTAGCCTCACTTCAATGTCACTGATTGGAATGGACTAGGAAGTATATGTAACTCCCTTTTATTTAGTTTGGGGTACTCCCCCACAATGACTCCATTTGGTAATATGATTAAGTTGTCCTATTGAACTTAGATCTTGGGATCTCCAGTCAACTAAGTTAGGTTTCCCTCATATTCCCATTTATCACGGGCTTTAGTCCCATTCCTCTTGACGACGTTTCTACTAACTCTCTGCTTAAGCCTTTTGTTAACGGATCCGCAATGTTATCCGTTGATCTCACATAATCAATTGTGATCACACCCGTTGAGAGTAGTTGTCGTATCGTGTTATGTCTACGTCGCATATGCCTTGATCTGCCATTGTACATAAAGCTTTGAGCTCTACCAATCGCTGATTGGCTATCACAATGTACACATATGGCTGGCAAAGGCTTTGGCCATCTTGGAATATCTTCCACGAATTGACGTAGCCATTCCGCCTCCTCGCCTGACTTATCCAAGGCGATAAATTCGGATTCCATTGTGGATCTTGCTATGACCGTTTGCTTAGAAGACTTCCAAGCAATAGCAGCTCCTCCAAGTGTAAACACGTAACCACTTGTTGATTTGGAATCTTTATTATCCGTAACCACTCATTTATTTTGAAACCATTGTCAATCATGACATGATCAAACTTTTGGTGCCATTGTTTTGGTACTTGCTTCAAACCATACAAAGATTTGACGAGTTTACATACTTTACCCTCTTGACCTGGGGCAGAGAAACCTTCAGGTTGCTCCATGTAAATCTCTTCTTCTAAATCGCCATTTAGAAATGCGGTTTTAACATCCATTTGGTGAACTTCCAAATTTCTTAAAGCCGCTATAGCAAGAACCAATCTAATCGAGGTTATGCGCGTCACAGGCGAGTAGGTATCAAAGTAATCTAGACCTTCCTTTTGTCTAAATCCTTTAATCACCAACCTAGCCTTGTATTTATTAATACTTCCATCAGTTTTCATCTTCCTTTTGAATATCCAACGATATCCAAGTGGTTTGCAACCAGGTGGAAGATCTACTAACTCCCAAGTATGATTTTGCAATATAGAATCTATTTCATTTCTTATTGCTTCTTTCCATTGAGGTCCTTCTGAAGAAGAAACCGCTTCGCGATATGTATTAGGCTCGCCCTCAACCATATAGCTAACGAAGTCTGGGCCGAAGGATTTTTCAACCCTTGGCCTTTTGCTTCGCCTACGGTCACTTTCTTCAACCTCAGGTTGTTCATGTGTCTTATCATGAACTACCTCATCAACTGGTCTAGATGAGCTTTCACCTACTTCAAAAGTAGGTGTATATGACGTTGTATGTGTTTGTCTTCTCAAAGGAAACACATTTTCAAAGTAAGACACAACGTTAGGATTCACCTCCATGATAGTGTTTACGTGTACATCAGGATTCTTGGACTCGTGTACAAGAAAGCGATGTGCACTACTTTGATGCGCATACCCAATAAATATGCAATCAACAGTTTTGGGTCCTATCCTAAGAGCCTTAGGAGGTGGTACAATCACCTTTGCTAGGCACCCCCACACTTTCAAGTATTTATATGAAGGCTTTTTCTTTTTCCATAACTCATATGGAGTCTCGTCTCTCTTTTTCAATGGTATCTTGTTCAAAAGATAATTGGCCGAGAGAATGGCCTCCCCCCACATTTCCTGGCTCATCCCAGAACTTATCAACATGGCGTTCATCATTTCTTTCAATGTGCGGTTCTTTCGTTCCGCCACGCCATTTGATTGTGGAGAATAAGGAGGTGTACACTCATGTACAATGCCACTTTTTGCGCATAAATCGGCAAAAGGTGCAACATATTCGCCTCCTCGGTCACTTCGCAAAGCTTTTATCTTCTTTTGAAGTTGATTCTCAACTTCATTTTTATACAAGATAAATTTACTTATTGCTTCATCTTTACTTTTTAGTAAATACACATAGCAATATTTAGTACTATCGTCAATAAACGTGATGAAGTACTTATTTCCACCTCTTGTGGGTACCGCTTTTAAATCACAAATATCAGTGTGAATTAAATCAAGGGGTTCGGTTATTCGTTCAACCGATTTCGATGATGTTCTTGTAAGTTTGGATTCAACGCATGTTTCACATTTATAGTGTGAATCAATATGGAATGTTGGTATACAATTTAAATTGATTAAACGGCGTATTGAATTAAAATTTACGTGACCTAATCTACCATGCCATTTATTCGAATCAGAAAACTCAAGCATATAAGTAGAAGTAGTAGCAATTTTATTCATGTTCTTTTTCACAGCCATTACATTTAATTTGAACATACCATTTTGGGCGTAGCCCTTGCCTACATACATTCCTCGTTTAGTTAGTACAAATTGATCGCTCTCAAAAACTAAACGAAATCCAAACTTATTAAGCAACCAACCCGAGACTAGGTTCTTGCGCAAGTCTGGGACATATAACACGTTGCTTAAAGTGAGCTCCTTCCCTGAAGTCCACTTCAAAATCACCGTTCCTTCACCCTTGATGTCCGCGGTGGCTGCATTTCCCATGTACAGCTTCTCATCTCCCGCAAGCTCCTTGAAGGTGGTAAAGAGGCTCCTGTCTGGGCACACATGACGGGTCGCTCCCGTATCAATCCACCACCCTTTTGGAGTGTTGGTCACAGCATTGACCTCATCCAACATTGCGGTTTTGTCGGAAATCATTGCCACCAAAGGCATTCCATCTTCATCCACCATGTGCGCGCGCTCACGCTTTGGTTTCTTGCATTGGTTAGCCCGATGCCCCGGCTCGTCACAGTTGTAACAAGTCCCTTGGAATGTTGGAGGTTTCTTTTTCACAACCCCTTTCTTCGGTCCAAGTTTGCTAGCCTTTGCTTTCTCTTTGTCCTTTTTCCCCTTACCCTTCGCGCCCTTAGTGGATTGCCCAAGCTCAACCACATTTGCGCTAGCAGAAGTTTGCGCCTGGCTGCCTTTTAGGGCAATTCTATTGCCCTCTTCAATCCGAAGACGAACAATAAGGTCCTCTAAAGTCATCTCCTTTCGTTTGTGTTTAAGATAATTCTTAAAATCCACCCAACCAGGAGGTAACTTTTCAATCATCGCTGCCACTTGGAATGTCTCGCTAAGTACCATTCCCTCCGCATGAATGTCATGTAGTATAATTTGCAACTCTTGGACTTGGTTCATAACAGTCTTGTTATCAACCATTTTGAAGTCCAAGAAACGGGCGACAACAAATTTCTTTGTTCCCGCATCCTCCGTTTTGTACTTTTTCTCCAAGGACTCCCATAATTCTTTGGAAGTCTTGATATTATAGTACACATTATACAATGCATCCGAGAGACCGTTGAGTACATAGCCTCGACATATGAAATCCGAGTGCTTCCAAGCCTCTACCGCGCTCAGAGCCTGAGCGCTGGTCTCCCCTTCCGCAGGTTGGGGAGCGGATTCTGTTAAGAACCTCGCAAGGTTGATGGGGGTCAGGTAGAAGAACATCTTCTGCTGCCACCTTTTGAAGTGTAGACCCGAGAACTTCTCGGGTCGTTCAGCGTGATTGGCCACTGTGGTCGCTCCCACAGTGGTGGCGTTAAAGCGGGTTCCCGTCACAACATTGGTGGTGTTGTTAACGTTGACATTTTCGTTCGACATGCTGAAAAAAAAATTAAAATTAAAATTAAAACGCGGAATCTGTTTTAAGGGAAGGGTGTTGAACACGTGCCTCGACCAAAACCCGTCAACATTTTTGCTTGTCTTGCAGCGGAGTTTCAATCTCGTAGGTGCGGTTGAAGTTTTCAAAGACATTGGCTTTGAATCAAGATTGGTACAATTTAGTTGTATTTTATATTCGTTTATTTAGTTTTGTAACTGGTATTGTACTAGTTGAATTTCCCACAAATAACGAGAGTCTCATTATTATATTTATTTTATTAATATTTTTTAGTAAAAAGTGAACTTACTTCTTACAATCTTAAAACAGACTTTCGTGAAGATTGTTGCTACAATCTTAAATCCCTTCTCTACGAGGATTTAGGTTCACGAAAGTTTAAAATATTAATTGAGATTTTTGTTAAAATCTTGTAAATATTTTTGGGAAATATTTTTTTTTAGTACAATGAGTCGGATTAGTTTTGATGATTGGAGTACAATCTTTAATCCGAATACCGTGTTGCAAAACGAACGTTTTGATTCATGTTTTAGAGCTCATGGGTTTTTTGTTCGTGTTTAGATAAACCGAACCATATACAAAATAATATGTATTTCAATATGTTTTAAAATA
This sequence comes from Helianthus tuberosus, assembly GCA_030545235.1. Classification (NCBI taxonomy): domain Eukaryota; kingdom Viridiplantae; phylum Streptophyta; class Magnoliopsida; order Asterales; family Asteraceae; genus Helianthus; species Helianthus tuberosus. The sequence continues at coordinate 4,644 of JARYGA010023672.1, read as the reverse complement.
CTAAAATTTTCTAGTGAGCGTATTAGAAAAATATATTTTGTAACCCCATGCAAAAATGTTTGTAACATTTTATTTATTACAAGCATGTTATAAACTTTAATTGGTATATTAATATTGGTTTAAATGTCTTGAAACACATATATTTTCTAATGAGTGTATTAGAAAGTAATTTTTTTTTATAAAATTACAAGTTTTAAAACATTTATGTATTCTAACAAGCGTGTTAGAAATAATTATTTTGTATAATAATAAGTTTTAAAACATCTATATGTTCTAACGAGCGTGTTAGGAACAATGTTTTAAAGACGGTTGGATGTTCTAACGAGCGTGTTAGAAACAATAGTTTAAAGACGTTTAGATTTCTAACGGTCATGTTAGAAAAGATTATTATTACAAATAATTGTTAAACGAGCGTGTGTGAAACAATTATTTTGGATAATAAGAAATCTTGAAATGGTTTCATATTTTTTATTTCTAATGAGCGTATTAGAAATAGTTTTTTTATAAAAACTTCAAAACAAAAATTGTAATAAGTTATTTCTAATGAGCGTGTTAGAAATGATTTAAGGACTTTGGCAATTTTTAATTTTCTAACGAGCGGGTTAGAAAACGTTTATTTTATATAGGCCAAAAACGACTTATGGCAATAAATGATCGTTTAATTCTAACGAGTGTGTAAGAATTTTATAGAATAATAAGATTTAATATCATCTATTATATCTAATGAGCGTGTTAGATACGATGATTTTGTAAACATAACTACTTAAAAGACGATCAGATTTTCTAACGAGTGTGTTAGAAAAGATTTTTGTTGCAAATAATTATTAACGAGTGAGTTGGAAACAATTTATGGATAATAATTAACCTTGTAACGGTTTCGTCTGAACATTTAAATTTCTAACAAATAAGTTAGAAACGGTTTTTGCATTAATGTTAAAACGGTTTCGTATTTGTTTATTTCTAATGAGCGTATTAGAAATAGTTTATATTTTTTTTATAAACTTCGAAACAAATTCTGTAATCGTTTAGTTCTAACGAGCGTGTTAAAAACCTTTTAACGATTTGCAATCGTTAATTTCTAACGAGCGGGTTAGAACCGGGTTAACCATTATAAATTATTTAACATGATTTGTATCCGGTTTATATATTTTCTAACGAGCGTGTTAGAAAAGGTTTGTGTTTATTTCTAACGAGCGTGTTAGAAAACGTTCATTTAAATAAACCAAAAGTGAATATATATATTCATTTTATTTCTAACGAGCGCGTTAGAAACGGTTTACTTTATAAAAAAAACCGAATATTTTGAATGTTTGATAAACATTTAAATTCTAATTAGCATATTAGAATTTGTTATCATACAAACCACTCATTTTAACGATCGGTAATCGTTATTATCTAACAGCAGTTAGAAATGGTTTAAATATGATAAACCAATTATTAAAACGACGTGTATTCGTTTTATTTTTCAAACGAGCGAGTTTGAAATTGTTTTATTTAATAAACTATTATAAGGTTTATTGTTTTGATTTTTAATCAAAACATAAATATATAGTTTATTTTTAAAACACTTGCAAAACGAGAAATGTTTTGAACGAATAAAACATGTCTTTGCGAATTATAAGTGATTCGATATACTTCCACGAGAAGTATAACGTCTTGAACAATATAATAGTCTCGGAAAGACTATTTAGTGAAAAACAACTCGATGTTGTTATAGACATAATAAGTTGCTTAACTACTTGCGAGTAGTTAATTGTAAACAACTTTATATTTTTGGACAACTTGTGATTATTCAAGTTTAGAGTTCCAAGATGAGGGAGCACCTCAAAACATGACACAGAACGAAATAATTGCGTTTATTTCGGTCAAAAGTGTTGAAGATAATAACACTTTGGCATTTGATGTTTAGACATCTTTAGTGTATCCGTTTTATTTTTTGTCCACTTTTATTTTATTATAAATGGTAGACTATCGTTTGGGTTTATTTCACATAAACAAATGGTTTAATTATAATAAAAGATAAATATTTATTTTGGACTACTAATAATTTGTCAAAATGATACACTTTTTGGTACAAAGTGTAAAAAGTAATTTACACAAACACAACGAGCGGGTTGTGATCATGACTTATGTAATAAGTCACAAATCAAACATCAAATGCATAACGGCGTCGTAAGAAACATGGTGAATGGTTTGAGATGAAATACACGAAGCAAGATATGTCATCTAATGTTGAGAGCATCAACATAGAAATGCACATGTAAGTTTTCAAAGAAATAACATATGAAAGAAATATATGTTATTATTGTAAATGATTTTATTAAATTTAGCAAATTTATTAAAGAAAATTTACAATAGTGATGGACTTGTAGATGCTTCTACAACCATCAATGTTGTTTAAACTATGTGGAGGGTTGGTCCTCAATTTTGAAGAGTATCCCAATACATGGTATTAATGAAACAACAACGTAAATGTATATATCAATATAGGCATACGTGAATGCTTTGTTGTTGAGAGTCAATCTAATTGGCTATATCTCAAGACTCATATGATTTTATACAAAGATTTGTCATCAAAGTGACTTAGATTAAGACTTATGTTTAAGTCTTTAGGAAGTCAATGGTGAAGCCTTGGAGATAAAAAGACAAACGAGTTATGATCCTAATGGATGAAGTTAACTATGGTTTTGAGGCCTTCCTAAAAACCGATGGTTTTGGAATGGTGAAATAAAATTTCATTATTGTGTCTAAACTAAGAAACGAATGTTCGGAAGAGATAGTGCGTTATCTCTTAAGCCTGTGAAGAATCAGAATGATGCATCTTCTGTTCACATTCTAAAGTATTGTGGTCTAAAGCATGCTAGACTAATACTTGTTAATTTATATGCTCGACGGAGATTAAATTAACTTTAAACATTCAAAATATGTGATGACACAAGAACGAATTTTGTGCTAAAACAAAACTATAAAGATAACTTCGTTTTAGTCCTAAAGGATAGTTAATTAAAATGCAAGCAATGTGGGGGGGATGAACCATTTAAGAAACAAACCCTTTAGGGTATGAAGAAATGGTACTTGAGAAGTTTTCTCAAACTCGAAATGAAAGGGAGAACCTTTCATCACCCCATTTGGATGTTATCCAATTACACTTAAATGTGGGGGTGACTTGCATTTGAATGTGGAAATGGGAGTTGAGAAGCTTTCTCAAACTCGAAATGAAAGGGAGAACCTTTCATCGCCCCATTTGGATGATATCCAATTACACTTAAATGTGGGGGTGACTTGCATATATTACAAACGCATGACCAAGTGGAGTACACAATGGTTATATGGAGTCAATCGAGTAGATTGGACTCGAATGCCAATTGGTTAGATTCAAAATCTAGTAAGATGTCAGTCATGACACACCAAAGGCATGGTAAAAACGTGTCTAGCCATGAATTGAGTTTCATGTCATTCTAAAGACAAGGTACATAACTGGATCCAGGTTGAGATCACGAGTTATAAGTCTTATGAATCGACTAAAAGGCAAAAGTGCTAGCGAGTCAAGAACACGTTAGAACAACTGATCTAAACTGAAAATTATTGTTGTTGACTTAGCGAAGTCAACAAATAATTTTGGATCCAACAACCAGTGGGTTGATAAGAGATCAAGTTGTGGAATGAGACTAAAGCCCATGGAAAAGGGACATGAGGGAAACCTAACCTAGCTGACTGGAGATCCCAAGATCTAGGTTCAATAGGACAACTTAATCGTGAACCGAAGGGTAGTCACTGTGGGGGCATAGCTAATATATATGTTTATGTATAAGCTAGTGTATGTGTTCATATATCCCCCTAAAACTATAAAAGGGAGTTTAAATACGTCCTAGTCCATTCCTATAATATTCAGTGACATTGTTGTGAGGCTAAGCATAATATATGGCTAATTGATTTGTTGAAATCATAGTAAGCCATAATGCTTTTAATGATTCAAAGGAATCACCTATGTGAGAGAGAAGTAGGGTCGCTTCGAATGGCATTGTGGGGTGCGCAATCCTAGAGCTCTCGCAGAACCAGGCTAGTGTTCCAGGACCGTAATAGGACACGATAATGAGGGGATGGCCCGGCTAGGAAAAATATTGTGTGAATGTATATTGTCGTTTACACAAATGGGGGGTTGTTCAAGGATATCACATCTACAAAACCCTAGTAGACTAAGTGTGCTTCACAAAGGAAGGTTCAAAGGCAAAACCTACCTATCCTGCAATACTCTACTGTCGAGGTTTCATTGGGGAATTTTGTGTGTTTTAATCGATCTCCATTCATGTGGGGGATTGTTGGAAATTTTAGTGAAAATGAGTTTTCACTAAATATTTTGGACATCAATAATTATATTTATATATGTGTTGTATAAATAATAATTTATGGGTTTGTGTTCTATGTTGTGAGAGCATCATAACAATGAATCAAACTGTGTCCAAAATGAAGCTAAGATGAATAGAATATCGATGCTCGAAGTTGGTGATTGAAGTGAATATTTCTAAACTTTGGTGACTCTAGTATAAATTCATTTTTGTCATAAATTGGTGGTTTTATGACTTTTAATCTCTATTCAAGAGTCATGATGTAAGTTTTGATATGTCTTATTATTTTATTTAATAT